>JANIHY010123666.1:0-14836 GCA_027479065.1 Erythroxylum brevipes
AATAATAATAATAATAATAATAATAATCATCATCATCATCATCATCATCATCATCTAAATATAAAATATAACAATCCAAATGAAGTTTAACAATACAATTCAAATAGAGCAAAATACATGAACGTAATCATTTAAAGCAAAGGTTTATAACAATGTAAGCATGACATCTAACTGTCATTAAACTAGAAGCAATATTATCATAAATAGTTGTTATTTCCCGAGTTCTCTGTTCTTCAATATCTTCTTGTGTAGAGTTAATTTCAACATCTTAAAATACATTCGGAGGTATAAATTCAGGATCTTAATCGATGATGTTAAAAGCTAGGTCGCCAATTATACTTCTTCTAATATAGTTATGCAACTCAAAAGCTGCACAAATTATTCTATTTTGATCAATTAATGAATACTTAGACATTTTCTCTAATATTTTTCATCGAGCTTAAGAACACTGAAAGCCTTCTCAATACAACTTCTCAATGATAAATGAGCTCGATTAAAAAATTTTCAAGATTCTTTTAGATTTGTACCACGAAACTCTAATTAACGATATCTTATATGTAGTTAAGATGTCAAATATCTTTCTCTTACCGGATAGCTTTTGTCAACCAAGTAATATTTACTTGAATTTTTATAGAAGCAATATAATTAGTATAAATAATAACATACAAAGTCTAAATCATGAATAGCAAATCCTACAAATCTTAAAATTATCTATCAGTAGTTTTGAAAATTTAAGTATCGGGTTACCGATTGTATCAAGAAAAATACGAGAATCGTGTATTGATCCCTCCCAACCCGCTAAAACATATGTAAATAGTAAGTTAAAGTCACATGTTGCCAATACATTTGTTATTGTTATTCCTTTCTATCATTTAAATTTCATTTGATCCTCCTCTGTAATAACTACCACTATACGTGTACCATCAATAGCTCCAATGCAATCTTAATATAAAACAATAATCATAAGATGATAAAACAACATTTTAAATAGAAAATATAATGAAAAGGGAGGAAGAACATATTCAATTACCTTAAAATGTGACATATATCTAACATTATTGGCAATTTGTGGTAGAATGCCCTTGAATTCGGGATCTTTTGGTATGAGTATATCCCTTGAAAATCCATCCATAGCAGTCAAAACTTCTTTAAAAACTCTACTCACAGTTTCACCAGATTGTTGAAAACACTCTTGGATATCTTCATTAGAGGAACTTTTACTTAGGACATACGTGAATAAATCGACTTTCTCTAAAATCGACATCCTATTTGAAAGTCTCAAACTATAATTATTTTCCAAAACCATATATAATTGACGAAATGTATTTTGATTAATCCTAAATGTATTAAAACATCTTTTTGTATGATCATTCAATAATTCATCCATCTATAGTTCTCCTATTTGATAGGAAGTCATGCATGGTTCCTTGTATATGTGGTTAAAAAAATACACTAATGTAACCCACTACATAAGCCATCGAATCCCAAAACTTAATCTCATTGTCCAAAAGTTACTTCATTTGCAAAAGTTGCATAATTTGCATAACATTATCATCCATATCTACGGATTAATAAGTAAAATTATATTGTAAATAAACAAGATACTTATATGCCCAAATATAAAGAAATATATAATATAGTATGTAATAAAATTATAGATTACCAATAAGATAACATAATATAATAAAATAAGCTAACTAAATTCATAATGTCTTAAAAAACACCATGTCAACATAAGTACACAAATAATAAAAACAATAAACTAAACATAGTAATGGATACTACGTTCAGTGTTTTTTTATATTTGTCATACTCATACATAAAATTCATGTATTCAATCCTTTTTGTATCATCTGGTAAACCAAAAAAATGGACCTTCTTTGTAGTTCTTCAATCAACATATAAGCAAAGTAAAATTTAGGAGTACTAGTCTCTAAACCCGGCAAAGTATATATTTTTTCCAAAGCATTCAAGATATCATGATGTGATACACCAGCACCAATACTTTGTGATGCACCAATATTTATTGTGTCCAAAATTTTCGTAATGGATCTATTCATCTCTATTATTGCACTTTGTCTCTCTTGAATCAATTGCATCATATTGTTAAGCCTCTCATACATTGTTGCTAATCTTCCTACCCTTTTAGCGGAATTAGTTCTTGCACTCTTATTACTTTGTGAACTATCACTCTCCAAAATCATTTTGCATCTTCTTCTCTCACTCTCTTCATCATATGTACCTTAAGGGGTCAAGGTCTTTATACTTCTTCCCAATTGTTTAGACCACTAGTCTCATCTATAATCTCATAATCATGATGGTCTAACAATTGATATTGATGAACATTATATCAGGTAGAGAAGGAATATATGCTTCCTCAACTTCTCGTTGTCCTTATGGAGAGTCAACCACAGGACAAAATGTCATATCTCCTTAGGCTAAACATAAAAAAATTGATCCAACTTATATTCAAGCTCAGGTTCAAGCTCTTCCTCTTTAAATGTTTTAAAATTGATGTTCTCCTACAAAAAAGTTAAATAACTTATATTTAACTAACTATTTAGCATTAGAGTAAAGGAAAATAATTTGAATTAGGGAAAAAGAGATAACCTTAATCTTCAAAGTCCACCACTCCTTATTAGCAGTAATTGTTCCTTTGCTATAATCTCATCCTAATCTCGTTTCTTTCCTTTTCAACTGTTTCCAAAGACTCTATCTAGTTCTCATCCAGTCAAACTTATTTTTAAGCTTTGTTTTATCCCATGTTAAGTTGGTTGCTTTGTAAAACTCTTCCTGCACCTTCTTTCATGGTAACCTTTGACTAATAACTTCATCACGCTTTTCCTTACTCCTTTTAATATGTTGGTTACAAATGTCACAAAAAATAATAAGAGTTTCTTTTGGCCAATGAATCGTGCCTATATCATTCCCCCTTTGACTTCCTCATTTGCTTCCTTTTTGGGATGATGTCATCTAATCATATAAGATGAAAAAGTTCAACAAAATATTTATTACTTTTTATTAACATAATATTTTCATTAACTACTTAATTTAATATTATTTTATCTCTTAATTTAAAATGAGTAATAGAATTAACTTGTGAAATATTATTCAAAAATTATATAAAATTGTAATATATTTTCATTTAAAATACTACATTATAAAAACATTTTTATTTAATTACCATTTGTTTATATATAATAATTTAAGAAAATTATACTTCTTTTGGTAACAAAAGAACAATTACATACTTAAATAATATTAGAAAAAGATAAACATGAAAATAAAAAAGAGATAAAAGAGAGAGTTAGGGATAAAACATGAAAATAAAAATGAGAGAGTTAGGGATAAATCAAAATGGTTGCAAGTTAGAAGTTAAGGATAAAACAAAATGATTGCAAGTTAGGCTTCGATATAATAATAAGTGAGAGTTCTAAATTAACATTATAAAAATAATGATAATTTTCTGTTCAATAAATTTGACAAGTTTAAACTAGCACTTCAAAAACATGAGTATGCGTTAAAATAAAAAATATTAGCGCATTAAAATAAAAATATTAGTGCGTTAAAATAAAAATTACCTATTTCTCTTTTAAATTACTATTTGTTTATATATTAGAATATTGATTTTTCATATTATTACCATTCGAATATGTTATGATGCTTCTACGTAAATCAAATCCAATCTCTGATTTGGTTATTGATCTGACCCTCTATCAAACCTCCATCATCTACTCACATGTACATATCACACATTAAACAAATAATTTGTAAAAACTAGAAGAGTTTAAGAAAAAAAATTCAGTAGTAAATAATATTAGAAAATGATTAATATAAATAAACATAAATTTTTATAGCATTTCAAAAACATAAATTATTAGAGAAGGGTTATGATTACAGACATTGTAAAACTATTACACATAGGCAATTTTTTCTTCTTTGCTTTTTATTTCTTCTTTCGATCTCCACATTAAAAATAGGCCACAAAACATAACAAGTAATGTCACTCTTGCGAGAATAATAAGACATAATTCCTAAAAAAGCAATAAAATTAAATCGATCATTAAATGATCAATTATAACTGAATAAAACAACAACATTGACAGATGATTAATAAAAACAATGTAGCATTGAATATCTTATGACACAATTCATAAGGCTCCTATCTATAGAATGCTACCACACATAGTAAATCACTAATGATGTCTAGTGACTAAGGGTACATATGGGACTAACTTTGTACCGACAGAAACCATTAGTACTATACTATAATATAGAAAAGGTAAGAGTCATTTGATGTGTACCGACAGAAACCATTGGTACTATACTATACTATAGAAATGGTAAGAGTCATTTGATGTGTTATCAAATTATCGATCTCAGCTTCCATGATCACATGCCATTGCCGTCACCACTATTTGTGGCCAAGTTATGGAGAGATATAAGTGTCTTCTTCTTACATAACAGAAATAATGGAGACATTTTGATGTTCTGATGTGGACAATATAGCTTCTGAATTTACAACAACTTGTGGTTCAACGTATACAACAAAAATTGATATGCAATTTTCAGAATATAAAACCAACTCTCACCTATTTCAAAGTGATTTTTAAATGAAAACAGACCCTTAAATTCAAGTTTTAGAACATAAGGCCTTTCAAAAGAAAATAACTATATATAACAAACTAAGGAAAAATTAAGATTAACCACATAATGGCTTCTTAACAAAAAAGATAATGGAACTCCAATCCAATGAATGAAGGTATAAGATACCGCATAAGAATGCAAAATCTGATCAGACACAAGCTATAAAATCATCAAGAAATTCAATTAAGGGGGATCAAACTTTATATGTCATTGAAAAGGAAGAATTACCTGATTTGTAAATCCCCAAAATAGCATTGAGATCACCACATTTTCAAAGAACCTGATGATTGGAAAAAAGCAAGTTGTAAAGACTAACCATTAACAATTGTGTTGAGTTTTTCATTTTTATAGGTAAAAAACAGACAGTGGGCAGTTGTGATTTAACAAATGGAGTTAAATTTAATAAATAAAAACAATAGCTACAACCCTCACGAAACATCTATCTCAGATATACTATTAGACTTCATTTATATCTCAACTACAATCAAACTTCATTTAATGAATCATCTATCTCGGTTATACTTTTATTAAATCAACTGATAGTTTCTTTAAATCAAAAGACGGTGGGCAGTTGTGATTGCATAAATGGATTTAAATGCAATAAATAAAAAAAGTTGCTACCTCCCCCATGAAACATTAGACTGGTTAAATCAACAGATACAGAATAGATACAATCATAATGCTTTGCAGCATATAAGGTTGCATTCATTCCAAAACAGATACAAAATAAGGAAAATATGCATAGCTTTCAAACTATTTAACCTTACGAAGAAATCTGGTACGTGTCCAATAGATCCCTACAAATAAACTAACAAAGGTTGATTATCGTACAATTTGTACCACCACTCTCCAACAGACGAGGAAAAAGAAAGTAATAAAAAGAACGAATAAATTGAAGTAACCACGTACAAGACTTGCAGTGCAGTGATATTAGTGAGAGACATAGGTATTGAACCTGATAGGCTATTGTTGTTGAGTCACCTATCATTACATTCACACACAAAGTAAAGAATTTCAAGTTGAAGTTCCAGTTTTCCGTAATGTAACTAAAAAATCGGGATCAAATCAACAAATATAAGGGAGGGGGTAAATGGAGGGTATATGTGTGTGTGAAATATAGAGAGCCAGAACATGCTAATAGGTACAAATTATAGTCAGAATAGATAATGAAATTTTGTAAAATCACCTCAAAATTTTTTTTGATTAGCCTTAATATAAAGTTCTTATGAGATGAATTTATCATGGACTTCTTTGAACATAATAAAGTTGCAACTGAGTTTGTCAAAACCATAAAAACAAACTACCTAATATCAATAATGTCTTACATCAACAACCAAAATTCTCTTCACTTGATGGATAGAACAACAGTGCTTGCTTGTAACATCTTCCTAAGTAAAAAATCATACTGGCAGCAAAAGGGTGTAACTTCCTAACACCATGTACATTCAATGGAATATATTCATAGAATTTTATCATCGAGACATCAAAATATGAGGGATAAAGGAGGAACTATCCCAGTATATGCAGTCAATTTGACTTAGTAATCTCTTTATTGAATTTGAACAAAAAAAATAGCATCAGGGAATGAATCAGAAATTAGAACAAGTTATCATGTCATCAAATAATTTGAAAAAGTTATGGAGCCAATGACAGATCATAAGACAATCAAAGACATTACATGCTCTTCACAAGAACTTTATAGCTAGATACGATGAGCAATTTTTGACTTAAGACATGTTTACTAAAGACGAAAGTGAACTTGAATTGCAAGCCACTTCCAATTTAGGTTCTTGGAATTTCATAGCGAAGCAAAAGTATGGTTTGTTATTATTTGGAGTAAAATCATTAACCATGAATAGAATCATCACAAGAATGCTTATTCAATGAAAGTAATAGAACACATAGAGGTTAGAGCTCCATCTTAACCCAAGAAAAATAGAATCTAGGTCATAGACACATATGATAGATCAATTTTGCAAGTGAACATAAACAGAGATACCAGATGGCAGATTACAATTGCAATTGTTATAAGTCAAATATGTCATCAAGCACCAGTATTCAAAGAAGAAGATTACAAAGAAGAAGATTAAGTAGTCAAAAATCATCCCTCCAAATAAAATTCTAGGAAAGATCAACAAAATGTTATAAAATCTCAAAATTCCTCATTAGAAGCAACAATCACAATCAAAAGGGCAAAGTGGGGTACCACCAACGTTACCATTATTTATACCCAATTCCTCTTCTGTGTATATGGTTAACCCATCTTTTGTTTTCCTTCGACATTTAGCTGGTGGATCAATAAAATTTCCCTTTGTTACTATGGTCTACAGCTCATGTGATAATGAACGAGTGGTAGAAACAGAATGGGAACTTGTCGCTTAATACAATCATTAACTTGTTCATATATTCAAGTTAATTGCCACCTATTATTGCACTTTAGTCTAAGCCAGGTTTATGGAAAGCCCAAGTCTTTCAAACTACTAATCATTATAGCATCTACAATAATCTTACTTGTGATTCTCTTGATTAACAAGATTATGAGAGTGAAACAGAGAGCAAGAGAGGTTCATGTTCACGTAGCATAGCTATAGGGGGTGGATTTGACTGAACTTTCAGTTTTAGTGACAGGTATCTAGACGCTCTTGCGTGGGGAATGGACGGTTCGGATGCAGCACGTATTTAAGGAAGGCAATCAGTGCGTGGACAGCCTGGCTCGACTCGCTGGGATGTGCAGCTCGAAACCTTTTATCTTACACGAGCCTCCCTTTGAAGTTCAGGAGATCATCCGTCGGGCTGCACAGGGCACCATGTACCCCAGGGGATTAACCTAGTGTTTATAGTTAGTTTTCCTCTTGTAATAAAAAAAGAAAGAAAGAAAGTCTAGTTAATAGTCGTGGAGATTGAGGCTACTAGGTCCAGAATAGCCAGAAGTTCTTTTGCCATCTAATGTTGATGAGGTACCCGCCAACCCCTTTGCTCTATTTCCTTACTTCGATGGTTAGGCAATCCATGTTGTCTATACACTACTCCATGAACTCTTCACTGTTGCTACTCCCATAGAAGCTGCAAAGTAACCCAAACCCATTAGAATGCCAAGAGTAATATATCAAACCAGAGTGGATTTGAATCCACCAGTTCATAAGCGGGGAGGGCCTTTTCTGACCCAATACTAACTCTGACACCTCTAGCTTTTTCACTTGATTAATCACAGTCGCTGGCTTGGGCCCTTAGATCATAAGTGCCTCTAGTTCCACCTAAAATATTTCGACACATGAAACACAAGAAGTAGATATGCTATGTCTGTCTAATATGGGAACAATTACTCAAGGAAAACATAAGAGAAAACAATAGATGGTTAATGCAGAAAGGACTATAAACTCATCTGGGACCATCTTTTCTTTTCTTAGTCCATAGATCTCGCAACCAGAAAGCTAAAAGATTTTAAAATATAAACTTCAGTTAAGCATAAACAATCATATCTCAGGTCTTGACGCCTTGCAAAGTGAACTAAGAGTCCTGGCAAGATAAGGAGAACAAGAATCATTCTCGGAAAGATCAATTTTTCCGTGACATCTGAACAAAAACAAAGAAACGTGTAAAATATAAGGGAAATAGAAACAAGAAAAAAGGAAACCGTTGGTTTATCATGCAAGCTACAAGGATTCGAAACCGATGAATGATTTGGTTAGGAAGAAGCATATGAAGAATCTAGAGAAAACGAGAGTGAGATTGATTCTTCTAGAGAAAATGAGAGTGAGACAATAACGAGGTTGGGCAAAATTTAAGAACAAAATTGGCATTATAGGAAAGGATAATCAATTGATTGCCCTAAACGCTACTTACAAGTAACTTCTGATTTTTAGTTGATTGGGTTGAATCAGCCAACTCAACCAACCAACAACCAAATAAATTAAATAGCTTTTTGATGAAGTAAAACAACCGATTTTGATCAATCAGTTAAAAATAGTTGATCAATTAACAACAAAACAAAGCCTAAATGCTAATAAATAATCAAAACAGATATGGGCTCAAGATGGTCATGGCCCAAAAGTAAACAATTGGGTAAGGACTTGGTGGAGAAAGCCCATTGGAGGGTATTTTGTGTTTATTACATTTTGGTAATGGCTGCTTGATCCTTTCTGACATAAACGTGACCAACTTTCTAGTTTTGTCCTTTCTGACATAAACGTGACCAACTTTCTAGTTTTGTTATCTTGTTTCAACCATTTTAGGATTTACTAAGATTTTGACATTCATTTATTTCCTATTGGGGACTTGGACCTACTTTACATATGATGATTTTTGTGTAACTAGATTGTATTGTAAATATAGAGAAATATAAAATATTGTTTGAATTTTTGAATATATTCGCCTAACGATCTGTTTACAAAGAAACTATATATACATAACTAAAGATAAGGAAATAAATACAAGATTGCATAAAATGAGGAAGACAATAAATATGGGAAGCTTGGAATGGTAAGAAGCCGTTGGAGGCAAATATGAGAAGATGTTGAGATGGAGATTTGCAAGGAGTGGAAATGATATATTTCAATATTGTCATTAATACAGTGTTTTATTCAGCTGTTAGACTGCCATAGTTAATCAGAAGCTGGGCTTCCCCCCTCTAAATTCAAGTCTTTCATCTACATTTATACAGAATAGTAAAGGGGCACAATATATTCAGTTGGTTTTCTCCCCCTTTTAAGTCTTCCAGTTATGAAATATCCCTATTAACATCCACCCTTTTCTATTTTTTCTAGTAATCAAATCATTGTTAAGAGTTCCTTAAATACAAAAATGTAACTAGCAATCACCTCAGAGATATTTTACCAAATCAATGAATGTGGGTGAAGGATGCCCTCATTACTGGAATGGATTGAATGGCTTTTTGACAGGTAGGTCTATTATACAAAAAAAAAAAATTCAGTAACCACATACTAGATTTATTACAAAACACAACAAAATCGAAATTAATAACATTATATACTCTAATTAAGTACATTCAACAGAGAAACTAGTATAGGTAAATGATATTTCCTATGTGGCATAATCAAGCAGTGATATGAATACCGTTTCGTTCCGACCGTACCGTTCGGAAACTGGAACGGAACGGGTAACAATCGATACCGGCCAAAAATACCAGTTAGTACCAGTGATTTTTGATCGGTACCGATCGGTACCGTAAAATTAAAAAACCTTAGGGATTTAATTGTAATTTTGAAAATTTTTTAACTTAGCCCCCCTTCCCCAACCCAACCCTTTCGGTCTTTCTCTTCTCCCCACGCCATCTTTGTGCTGCCTCCTCTCCTTCTTCTCTCATCTGTGTCATGCCGCCTGTTCCTCGCCGCCGACTCCCACCTTTGCTCTTCTCACCATCACTGTCGCTCACCTCCTCCTTGACGCTCGCCTCCTTCGCTCTTCCTCCCTTGGTCGTTCTCCCTTCGGTTCGTCATTCCTCCACACAGACCCGATGCCACCGCTTACTCCACTCCTCGCCGCTGCACTGTAGCACCGAGACACCGCAGGGAAGCCACCGGAGATGCAACTGAAGCCACCGAAGACAGGTCGACACTCTGACTTGTGACAAAACCCAAAAACCCGCCAAGACCGAAGTTGGTTTATGAATTTTGTTTTTGATTTCGAAAATTTCATGCTTAATTAAATTTATTGTTGTGTTGAATACTTGGATAGTTGGATTGTGAATTTCTGATGGATTTTGTTGTATCGGTGTTGGAGACTTGGATGGTGATTTTTGTGTTGTTGGCTTGTTGCGTGATCTGGGTTTTGAAATTTTGGTTAGATCATAAATGATGCACGGTGTTGGTTGGATGATGCATTGTGTATGAAATTATTTGGTTGGAGAATTGAAGTTAAAAATGTGATCTGAAATTTTGAATATGAAATAAATGTCATTTGTGTTTTTTTGGTTCACGATGTTTAGTTTGCAATTTGGTTTGATTATATGAACTATGAAGTTGCAAATTATAAATTAAGGGCATAAATGTATAACATAATGAAACATGTTTACCTTGAAGGTTGATAAGAAAGAATTGTAATTTAAGGCATAAAATTATAATATAATGAAAAATCTTTTTTAAATCAACAAATGTAGAAATTGAACTTGCATTGGTTCGGTACTTCGGTTGGCAATACAAAAGGGTTATTGTTAAGAGTTAAGATCCGTAGAATCAAATTGAAAATTTTCTAATTCTTAATTTGAAAATTATGATACTATAAATAACATACATATAATTTTTGTACTCTCACTTGATTTTTATCAAATTAAATATTGGTTTTATAATAAAATGAAATTGTTGATGATGATTAAATGGAAGTTGTTAATGTATGTTTGTGATAGTTGGAAATTAAAAATTGTTAGAATTTGATAAAAATGGAAATTGTAGATGTAAGTCTTGTGATTGTGGAAAATTTGAACTTGTTAGAAATGGAATTTGTTGATATATGTTTTGTGATAGTTAAAAATTGAAAATTGTTAGAAATTGATAAAAATAGAAATTGTAGATGTATGTCTTGTGATTGTGGGAAATTGAAACTTGTTGGAAATGAAATTTTTTGATGTATGTTTCGTGATAGTTGGAAATTGGAAATTGTTAGAAATTGATAAAAATGAAAATTGTAGAAGTATGTCTTGTGATTGTGAGAAATTAGAACTTGTTGGAAATAAAATTTGTTGATGTATGTTTTGTGATTGTTGGAAATTAGAAATTGATAAAAATAGAAATTGTAAATGTATGTCTTGTGATTGTGGGAATTGGAACTTGTTGAAAATAGAATTTGTTGATGTATGTTTTGTGATAGTTGGAAATTAGAAATTGTTATAAATTGATAAAAAATAGAAATTGTAGATGTATGTCTTGTGATTGTGAGAAATTGGAACTTGTTGGAAATAGAATTTGTTGATGTATGTTTTGTGATTGTTAGAAATTGAAAATTGTTAGAAATTGATAAAAATAGAAATTGTAGATGTATGTCTTGTGATTGTGAGAAATTGAAACTTGTTGAAAATAGAATTTGTTGATGTATGTTTTGTGATTGTTAGAAATTAGAAATTGCTAGAAATTGATAAAAATGGAAATTGTAGATGTATGTCTTGTGATTGTGGGAAATTGGAACTTGTTGGAAATAGAATTTGTTGATGTTTGTTTTGTAATAGTTGGAAATTGGAAATTGTTATAAATTGATAAAAATGAAAATTGTAGATGTATGTCTTGTGATTGTGGAAAATTGGAACTTGTTGGAAATAGAATTTGTTGATGTATGTTTTGTGATTGTTGGAAATTAGAAATTGTTAGAAATTGATAAAAATGGAAATTGTAAATGTATGTCTTATGATTGTGGGAAATTGGAACTTGTTGGAAATGGAATTTGTTAATGTATATTTTGTGATTGTTGGAAATTGAAAATTATTAGAAATTGATAAAAATGGAAATTGTAAATGCATATTTTGTGATTGCTGGAAGTGAAATTTGTTGGAAATGGAACTTGTTAGAAATTGGAAATTATTGGGAATGGAAAAACAATATTGAATATTTTGTGATTGTTAAAATTGAAAATTATTGGAAATGAAGGAAGTGGAAATAATATTTTGATTGTTTTGTAATTGTTAAAATTGTAAATTGCTGGAGTATGTTTTGTGTTACTTATTATATATGTTGATTGTTTTGAATTGTTAGCTTTGTGATTATTACAGAATGAGTTATATTATATAAGATGGATATGAATATTGTCATTGTGTACTGAAATTATGTGTTATTTTTTTGTGTACAGATAAATGGAAGGAAGCTCAATTACTCCTGATCAACCTACTTTAGGAAGATACAGTGATCCAGCTTGGGCTTACGCTGGTACAGTTCCCGGTCAAAAAAATCATGCCATATGCTTGTTTTGTAACAAGCATTTGAAAGGTGAAGAAATTACTCGATTAAAAAGACATTTAGCTGGGGTTAAAGGAGATGTGAAAGCATGTAAAAAAGTAAGTAATGATGTGAAGTGGCAAATGAAAACATTGCTTGATGAACATCAGTTTGAGAAAGATAGAAGGGAAAGACTGAATTTTGAAATTGATAGTGGAAGTTCGTTTTCTGGTTTCCGTGGTAATTATGGAAATGTTGAAGGTGGAAGTGGTATTGGTACCGGTACTAGTAGTGTTCCATCTCAGCCTCAGGATCCTGAAGAATCTGATGTGGGGAAGAGAAGAAGGCAAGTGACTAGTTTCTTTGCACCACGAATAACTTCTGGAACCCAACATTCAATTCGCAATGCAATGCAATCAAGAGATGCGACTCACAATGTCGATATGATAGTAGCCAGATGGTGGTATGATATAGGTTCTTCATTCAATGCTTTACAGTCTTATTATTATCAACTTATGATGGATGCAATAGCCTTTTATGATTCAGGATACAAAGAGCCATCGATTGATGACTTAAGAGGTAAACTTTTGAGTTGTGTTGTTTCTGAAATTATAACTTATTTGGTTGAAAGAAGAGTGAATTGGGCTACTTATGGTTGTTCAATTATGTGTGATGGTTGGACAAATCAGAGACAAGAGCCTATTATAAATTTTTTGGTTTATTCTTCAAATGGCTCTATGTTTTTTAAATCTATTGATGCATCTGGCCTTATTGGAAATGCTGAGACTTTGTTTGGGATATTTGATGAAGTTGTGAATGAAGTAGGGCCGGTAAACATTGTTCAGTTTATTACTGACAATGATTTCGCTTATAAAGCGGCAGGGAAAAGGTTACAGAATACCTATAATTCATTTTTTTGGACTCTTTATGTTGCATATTGCATTGACTTAATACTAGAGAATATAGGAGATCTTATATATTTTTCTGTTATTGATGAGACTATACAGAAGGCTAAAAAGGTGACAAAATTTATTTATAATCGTGCATAGATTTTGAATTTGATGAGAAGGGAATTTACCAATAGTAGAAATTTGTGTCGCCTTATTGTGACAAGATTTGCAACAAATTTCTTATCGCTTCAGTCTTTTGTTTTGATGAAGGAGTTAAGGCAAATGTTTACAAGTGATAAGTGGGTTGCATCTCAACATGCTAGATCTAATGCTGGAATGGAGGTTTGTAGTATTATACTGAAAGATAAAGAATTTTGGTCGCAATGTCAATTTGTTATCCGAGTTTGTGAATCTTTGATGAGGGTGTTTCGATTGGTCGATAGTGAAAAAAAACCAACAATGAGTTACATTTTTTATGCTATAGAGAAAGCGACGGAAGCAATCAAGGTTATGAAAAATAAACATTCTTTATACACATCATATATATCTCAATCATTAATGAAAGAAGAAAAAGACAACTTTCTTCTCCATTGTTTGCAGCTAGGGCATTTTTGAATCCTAGTGTATATTTTAGACTGAATCTTGCAAAGCAAGCTGAAGTTAGTAGAGGAATGCTTTTCACAATTACAACAATTGTTCCTCATGACGCAATGCAAGATCTTTTAAGCTCACAAATACAACTTTATAAATTGTCTTATGGGAAATTTGGAATGCCAATTGCTATTCGACAAAAAGGAAAACTTTGTCCAAGTATTATTTATTTCCTATTTATTATTTGTTGAAAATTAATTATCACTTTATTTTGTTTATAACACTACTTTTGTTATTTTATAACTTATAGTTTCTTGGTGGGATCAATTCGGAAATTGTATTCCAGAATTGAGAAGGTTTGCAATTCAGATTTTAAGTTAATATGTAAGTGCAACTGGGTGTGAACAAAATTGGAGCACATTTGAATTTATCCACTCAAAGGAAAGGAATAGATTGGAGCATAAGAGGTTGAATGACTTAGTTTATGTTTGTTACAATTTAAAGCTTCAAAAAAGGTATGTTATTTTCTTTATTAATTTCGATATAATTTCTTATAATTTTTTAATAATTAAATTTAATTGCTTACTAGGAGTCTGAATAGCACAAGTAGTTCAAATGATCTGATTGCTATTGATAATATTGATGTTTTGGCGGATTGGGTTTCTGAAGAACCCAATTTGGTTGATGTGAATGATTTGAATTTGGAAGATAATCTTGGATGTGAAAGCATTGACATGTCATTTGGTGCATTAAGTTTGAATGATAATGATGATGAAGCTCCTCTCAATGATGAGGATTTTGTACCAAATGATCACTGGGGTCAGTGCAGTT
>JANIHY010123756.1:0-14798 GCA_027479065.1 Erythroxylum brevipes
ATTAATGTAAGATATAATTTTTAAAAATGAATTAATAATTCAAATTAAATTAACTGCGCTTTTTAAATAATTATTAAAATTATTAAAATAATTTTTATTTATGAATTCTTTCTTTACGCTTCTTCCGTCCTTTCAAAAGCATCTGAAGCTGCAAAGTTGTGGGCCTCATGCTGACATCCCACATGCAAAAAGACTGATTGTCAGTTATTGTCTTTTAGACTTTGAAATTTGCAGGTCAAGTTGCATGTGGTTGGAAATTTCGATGAGATTGTCAGTTATTGTCTTTTAGACTTTGAAATTTGCAGGTCAAGTTGCATGTGGTTGGAAATTTCAATGAGTTTGTCAGTTATTGTCTTTTAGACTTTGAAATTTGCAGGTCAAGTTGCATGTGGTTGGACATTTCGATGAGATTGCTGGTAGGTGGGAACCTAGACTGAAATTCCAGGCCCCATTGCAATAAAAAATGAGTATTATGTTAACTTCATTGCTATAATCCCAATTCCCAAGTCACGGTCAAGTTATTCTAAGGTAGGAAATTTCCTGGAAGGATACTTGTAAGGCAACTTAAGGATGTATTATATATCAATCATACAACAATTCCACTTTCTAAACACAATTAATCGAACCCATCAACTTGCTTGCTTTGTTTTTGTTCTAGATCAAAATTTTCTTCCCAACTAGCAAAGAATTATGGCTGCAGCGCTCGTAGGAGGAGCATTTCTCTCCGCTTCCCTTCAAGTGTTGTTTGATAGGCTTGCTTCTCCGAAGGTTATAGACTTTTTCAAGGGAAGGAAGCTTAACAGTAGGCTGTTGGATAAGTTGAAGTTAATGATGATATCTGTTGAAGGAGTGCTTGATGATGCAGAGGAGAAGCAGATTACTAAGCGTGCTGTGAGGAAGTGGCTTGATGAGCTCAAAGATGCTTTCTTCGAAGCTGATGACTTGTTGGATGAGATTGATTATGCAGCTCTGCGCTCGGAGATCGAAGGTGGACCTCAGACCAGCATAGATAAAGTTCGGAAGTTTATCTCTTCCCGTGGTTCACTTGAGAAGGAGATAGAGTCAAAGTTGGTAGAGATACTTGAAAAACTTGAATTTTTGGTTAATCAAAAGAGTGCGCTTGGTCTGAAAGAGGGTATAGGAGAAAAGCTATCCACCCAGAAAGTACCAACGACTTCTGTGATGGATGCATCTGGTGTTTATGGCCGGGAAGAAGATAAAGAAATCATAGTTCAGCAGCTGATATGCGATGATGCGAACTGCAATAACCTAGGCCTTATTCCTATAGTGGGCATGGGTGGGGTCGGAAAGACCACTCTTGCTCAATCTGTATACAATGATAGCAGAGTAAAGGAGCAGTTTGACTTGAAAGCATGGATCTATGTTTCGGAAGAATTTGATGTTGAGAAGGTAACCAGGAACATTCTTAGTGGCGTCGGTACAACAATGCACGAATTCAACACACTGGATCATTTTCAAGTTGTATTGAAAAATCAATTGTTGGACAAAAAGTTTCTGTTAGTACTTGATGATGTTTGGAATTACAATTATGAGCAGTGGGATATTTTGCTAAGGCCTTTAAAGGCTGGGGCAAAAGGAAGTAAGATCTTGATCACAACACGCCTTCAAAGTGTGACACGAGTCACGGAAGTCATTCATACTCATCATCTGCAGAAGTTATCAGACGAAGAATGTTGGCTTTTGTTTTCCAAACATGCATTTGATGGGAGGAGCTGTAGTGCATATCCAAACTTAGAAGGGATTGGCAGAGAAATAGCAAAAAAGTGCGACGGCTTACCTTTGGCAGCAAAATCATTGGGTGGTCTCCTGCGTTCCAAACGAAAACCTGAAGAATGGGAGAGAGTTTTAAAGAACGATATTTGGAATGTACCAGAAGACAACATTATTCCAGCTTTAAGATTAAGCTACTATTTTCTTCCATCTAATTTGAAGCAATGCTTTGCATATTGTGCGATATTTCCCAAGGGGCGTTGGTTTGAAAAGGAGGAATTGGTACTCTTCTGGATGGGAGAGGGGTTTTTGCCCCAAGCAGGATTCAAGGAGAGGAAAGTCATTGGTGAGGAGTACTTCGATGATCTTGTGTCAGGGTCTTTTTTTAATCCATACGAAGATTACCGTGGGAGGTACTTCGTTATGCATGATCTCATCAATGACTTGGCTAGATCTGTGGCTGGAGAATTTTGTTTTAGTTTGGATGATGATGATGATTTGCCTGAGGTCCCACCAAGGACACGTCATCTGCGTTATGTTGGAAGAAAGAATTTGTTGTCCAACATATCTGAAGGCATTGCCAGTGCTCCACTACTGCGCACTTTCTTATTTGATGATATTTCGGAATACCATCACAAGAAGAAGGTAATTTATGATACACATGCAATTAAGAAATTTGAGCGCTTACGAGTACTGTCTCTGTCTGATGTTGGTTACCATAACCAATTAAAGTTGGATGATTCAATCGGCAATTTAAGGCATCTTCGATACTTAAATCTCTCTTGTTTATCATTCGAATTCTTGCCTGAATCTTTATGTAGTTTGTATCATTTGGAAATTTTATTATTGAGGGGTTGTTTGGAACTCGTCGAGTTACCGCTAAACTTGGGAAAGTTGACCAACTTGTGTGTTCTTGATATTGAGGTGACTCGCTTGCAAAAGATGCCACCACATATGGGTAAATTATCGAAGCTCCAAAAGTTGAGTTATTTCGTGATTGGAAAGGAGAGTGGGAGCAGTATTCAAGAGTTGGGGAATCTTGGGCAACTAAGAGGGCGTCTTGTTATTAGGAATCTTCAAAATGTTATGGATTTAGGAGAAGCTTTAACGGCCAACATCAAAGAGAAAATGCATCTCAAGGAGTTGAAATTGGTCTGGGAGGGCGATGTTGATGATTCAGTACATGCTAGACATCTACTGGAGCAATTGGAACCTCATGAAAATGTGGAAACTCTTAAAATTAGAGGGTACGGGGGCACGAGATTTCCAGATTGGATTGATGGAGGATCTCCTTTGTTAAGAGTAGTAAACTTGCAGCTTCATGGTTGTAGGCACTGTTGCCAACTACCACCACTTGGGCAGCTAGTGCACTTGAAAAATCTCTCAATTACAGATTTTCCAGGAATTGTATCGATTGGTGCTGAGTTTTATGGTAGATGTACATCTACGAAGAAGCCATTTCAATGCCTTGAAGTTTTAAGGATTGAAAACATGCCCCAGTGGCAGGAATGGGACATGTTTGGAAATGAAGAGGAAGTTTTCCATCTCCTTCAAGAGCTCTCCATAATCAATTGTCCTGTATTCAAAGAGTCTCTGCCTCAACATCTTCCTTCATTGATTACGCTCAAGGTCAGGGAAAGTGAGAGATTTGTGGCTTCACTCCCGACAATTCCAAGGATTCTCAATATGAATTTGAATGATCTGTTTTTAGACAAAGGCTGTTGGCTTTCAGCTTTTAGATCCCAAAGTCCTCTGCTTGAAAGAATAGAGCAACTGGGTTGTTGCGGTCTATTGAATACTTTAAAAAAAGTTGAAATTTGGCAGTGTGATTTCTTGAAGTGTTTCCCCTTAGAGTCCTTCTCCAGCTTAAAGCATCTGCATATTGGGGATTGTCCAAACTTTGAGGCGATTAATGGAAACTGGATATCTCTCCTCTCCTTAAACATCAGAAAGTGTCCGAATTTAGTATCATTTCTTGAAGTGGGACAAAAAACTCCTAATTTGCAAAATCTACAATTAGAAGATTGCTCAAATTTGAAATGGTTGCCAGAGTCTATGCACTCCCTCCTCTATTCCCTTGAGGAGTTGATCATTAGGAATTGTCCAAAGCTTGAGTCGTTTCCTACAGGTGGCTTGCCCTTAAAACTACAAAGGCTTGAAATTGTTGGTTGCAGTGAACTCATAAATGGACGCAATCAATGGAATTTGTATTGTCTTCCCTCTCTTTTGGACTTCGTGATAGGTGGCTACAGACATACGGAATGCTTCCCTGAGGAGTCACTACTCCCACCCACACTTAGCTCTCTTAAAATTAAGGATTTTCCAAATCTGAAATCTCTCGAGTACAAGGGGATTCAACATCTCACTTCTCTTCGAACTTTGACTGTTAATGGTTGTCCAGAGCTCCGATTATTGCCAGAAGAGGGCCTCCCCTCCTCCCTCACCTCTCTTAGCGTATGGGATTTACAAAACTTAGAATCTGTTGTCAACAACAAGATTCAACAACTCAGTAATCTGAAGAAGTTATCAATCGACAATTGTCCTAAGCTGAAATATGTGCCGGAAGAGGGGCTATCTTCCACTATTACTTCTCTTACAATAGGGCGCTTTGCTGATTTGGAATCTCTCAACTCCAAAGGACTTCAAGGTCTCACTTCTCTTGAACAGCTGAGCATCGTTAAGTGCCCTAAGCTCCAGTCCTTGCCGGAAGAGGGCCTGCCCTTGTCCCTTTCTGCTCTGGAGATCTGGGATTGTCCTTTACTGAAGAAAAGGTGTGAGCGGGAGAAGGGTGAAGATTGGCCCAAGATTTCTCATATCTCCTTTATACATATTTTTTAATTTGATTGTGTTGGTGAATAAGATGTATTGGTCTTGCGTATTGTTTGGCTTATCCTAAGTCTGGGTATTGGTTGTGAATAAGATGTAAACTTGTATTGCTGTTGCGTATTGTTGTGAATAAGACAATTTTAAAGTAAATGTTGGAATATGAAACATTTACTTTGTTTTGTTATGATTAATATTTCACGTTTATGTATTTATAAAGAGAGAAGATGCTAATAAGAAGTTGTATGTGATAAAATGTCAAAAAAATCCAGGAATGAAAAGCCGGCAATAGAATGTTTTTCTTTCAAGTTACTGTGAATCATGGAATTATTTTTATGAATTAATAAGCTCTACTCCTTTACCTTAATATCATAATCATCCCAACTTAATATAAAGAAAAGGGCTTTTACGTTTATCCAGTCAATCGTATATGAGGCCAACTCTTTGATACGTTCTTATTCCAAGTGCAACAAGATCAGGAATGCCTATAAGCTGTTTGGTGATATGCGTGAAAGAAAAGTGGTGTCTTGGGGTGCGTTGATGGCTGGTACTTGCAACATGGGTTGTCTTAGAAAGTTATTGTGTTGCTACTGGTGACATACGGTTAGAGATTTCAGTCATATAATACAAGCTTGTAAAAGACAGAAGCTGCGGAAACCATGTAAGCTTCCCCAAAGCTTGAGAATTTTGACTTGTTGATCATCATAACATGTAAGTTCCTCTCCTTTTGTAATTTTTCAGATTCTTATCATTTGTAACTTAAAAGCTAGAGATTGTCAGTTTAATATATATATGTATATGTCTATATATATTTTTACATGGATCTATCAAAAATAATTTCTTTATTAATTTAAAGTAAGGTTGTATATTGTCTAACTTTTGTCTTAGAATTTTATACATACTTGTTACTTATGTGCTTTAGAATAAATTGTTGTGTGCACATATCTTGTAATTATAGTTTAAAGAAGAAGCTTGTTTCTTATAAAAACCGTTGTTTTAAGTCCAACTGATCAATCCATTTCAAATGTTCAAAACCACAAGTTTAACTGAGAAGTTTATTTACTGATTATAATTATATATACAGCAATAACAATTTAATATAGGGACATAAGGGTTGTATCGTTCTATTATTTCCATTGTCTTTGCTGAATAAGAAGTAAACTTGTCTTGCGTCTTGTTTGGCTTATCCTAACTCTTGGGTAATCGGAAATGGGGAAGCTGATTGATATATTAGGAATTAGGTCTTCCTGATTATCCAATGGTCATGGGCAATTGTCAGAACCAAGTCTTCTAATGAAGTTGAAGAAATGTTGTCTAAAACATTTGGGAATTTCTCAGGCAACTTAAACAAAGGCTCTGAAGAAACCAATCTGGGAAACTATCAAATTCAATTCTGAGATTCATCTTTTTATCTCAACTTACATCAAACCCAAAATGAAGCTTCTCTGAAAGAAATCCAGAGAATTACCCCAACTCTCAACTAAAGGAATAAAAAGTGAATGTCAGCTTGCAGTAAAGCCGCTACATAACACTTTCATACTTCCATTTCAAAGTCAAAATTTTCTAACCTGTTCATTTGCAAGCAAGGAACGATGTACACTATAAATGATCTTCGACGACAGTACAATTAGGCACTTATGGTGGTTGTGCCCGTTGAAGGAACCTAACTTCTGTTATATAATAGCGTAGATACTGGATTGAATTCAATACAAAAAATATCATTTTGGCCAATCCACGGATGATTTTAAATATGACAGAACCCAAAATCAAGCAAGTCTAGTTTTCGTCACTGTAACAACCTGCAATTCAGAAAACGCTGGAGCTCTTAGCCCTTGGTCTTTAACATTGTCAGTTAGGGTAAGCACTAAAATTTTACTCCACTTATTGACCCCGCCGATATTCCAGTTGCTTGGTATTCTCCTGCAAAATCTGCGAAAACACAAAAGTTACTCAAATTATAAACTTGTTCAGAAATTTATATACTTTTTTTAGATTAACCAGTTCATCAAATATAAGGAATTTTGTGGTGAAGATAAATTACTTTCATCATATTCAAAGTAAATTAAGAAACATATTGCTTACTTCTCGGATGGAATGTTCTACAGCCTTGCAACCTTCTACAACAAGTTGCATTACATTTAAAAATATATCGATTGGCAACTTAGCATCCATCTGCATCAGAGCCATAAAAAATGAATTCTCAACAAGTTGAAAGAGCAATATAACAGAGACAGATGGATGGGGATGAAGCAGCTCTAACCCTCCTCGTAAGTAATAGGAAATAAGATAAGAGGATGAACGTAGTAGAAAAATTGTAACCTCTGAAAAAGCGAGACAATTTCCTCCAGAAACTAGACAAATATACGCATATTGAAGTAGGCTCTACAAGGTTTGTTCAAGGCACAAGAAACCCCACAGTGTTTTCTTTCATATCTCTCTCACTTCCCACCAATCACTATTTTTCACTGACATTACTTTTGGCTAGAGAAGGGAAACATATGATCAATTTTAGAAGTGATATGAGACTATATTGCTCACAATACATGCATCACTGCCAAAGGTTAACTAATTTACATGACCAAAAATCACCACAAAAAACAAATGGCTCTCTAGAAATCAAATGACCAATTTTTCAGATGGAAACCTGAAGAAGAGTCACTTTATCCAATTTAGGCAGTAGTCCTAAGGTGAAATCAGGACCTCCAGCACTATCTTCAACATAGTTCAGATCTGTGACCATATGAAACGTCAACATCATTATCAATTCCTTGTTTTCATGATCCATGCATGCCAAACAAAAGAAATTCAGTAGTTTACCAAGGAGGGGAGTGCTATTAAGATATCCAGAATTACATGAAGTGACTAGATCGCACATGGGTATTCCAGCATCTGCTAGTGCCAAAGTTGCCGCATTTATACATGTTGATCTAGTTCCTACAAACAGCATCTATCAATATTAACAAAGGAGTCGCTTAAGGAACTTTAAAATGAAAATCTAAGTGTTATTGGGAGACTCGGAAGTTTTCTGGGTTACCTCCATCAGCCTGTAAAACTTGCACATATATATCTATGTGCAAAGCAAGCTTTAGAAAAAGTGACAACCACAGTATGGTTATCTATAACAGAGTTGCTAACAGTTGTAATAAAACCTGAGAACGAGGCATACGGTGTCTCATTATGCAAGCTTCCATTGTCTGCCGAATGACTAAAGATATCTCTGTTGATCGCCTTTTATGTAACAAGGGAAAAAAATTCAATGTCAAGAAGCAAGACATGAGACAAATATCTCTCGAGATTAACTTTTAAGAACATATGCTACAGTTTCCATTATAATAACAAAATAAGAGAACAAAAAACTCAAATTAAGGCAGCATTTGCATTTGCAGGATCCATAAGACGTTGTTATGCTATCTTCCCACCTCAAAAGTAAAAAGTCAATGCTTTTATTGTAAACTGGATGCAGAAATTCAGGAGGTAGATGAGCCTCTCAATGCCTGCATATTCCTTTATTTGACTATGCAGACCACATGATTCCTTAATATAACAACACAGGCTATACTCCTAAAATTACATTTGTTGGGCTGGAAAACTCCCTAAAAGTTGCCAAAGTTCAAATATTTTAACCCAATTTTCAGAATGGTCCATTTGAATCCAACAGGCCATGAGCTACCCTTTTTTCATCGAATGACCACGTTATAGCATATTGCTTACTTTTGCAAAAACACAAAGATGATTGATTTACATGTATCTTCAGAAAAGTAAACCTCATAACCTCAGTAAAAACAAAAGAAATAGAATCCTCAAGAAGAAGAAAGTCACCTGTCACCTTTAGGTTTTCTTTTGCGGTCTCCAATACTAAAATTAGCCATATTGTACTGGCAGTGCACTTGAGTTACAGTCACAACAACAACAATACCTGCCAGTATGAATCCCGCTGATCACATAAGTATTCAATAACCAAAACATCTGCATTCCAAAAAAAACTAAATTTTCTTATAGACAAGTACAAAATTAACGCTTGCCAACACTTGATCATTCATCTGTTGGCTCCTATTTTGTACCTGCACGAGGAGAAGTAACAAAAAGCTCAAGAACTCAACATGGACCAACTTAAACTTCTTCCAACAACAATAATATAGCAAACCTTCCACAATCAGAAAATTAATAGCATACCTCTCTAGGCCCATATATTGCTGCAAGTGCTTTAGTGTTACCCATCTCAAAAATAGCAGAACTGCAGGAAAGGAGTGAAAAAACCAACAAACCAATGTTTCCCTTCCAAAAGTCAAGCCAAAAAGAAAAAAGAACCAAACTAGGAAGATCAAACAATACCCATCAGCTTTAGATATAGTACCGATCTATGCTCTAAGTTGCCTCATCTGACATCATTGCAAAAGTGAATAAAAATCAGTTAACCATGTTGACAGAACCCGTAAACTGAAAAAAAGAAACACCCAAAGCGAGATAGAGAGTATACTTCCATTGGACGACGACCATCAAGTCGGAGGCCTTCGGGACTTATGTACTCCATCTCCGCCGACCACTAGTAGCGAGTGACTGGTATAGAAACAGAGGGAAAATCTCACTAGGATGAGATTTCTAATATAAAAACTAAAAACAAAAACATGTATATTGTCTCAAATTGGATTTTGAGTCATATTTATTTACTATTCTTGATTCAATTTATATAGAATTTACTCCTGCGAATTTGTATAGAATTTAGGTTTAGCCAAATCACAAATTCATATATGACATGCATATAACTTCTGCAATATAACAAGTTCGAAAATTATAAAATCATCATTGATTCCAATTAAACAAAACAAAGTTTTAAGAAACACCTCTGACTAGTTTCTAATTGTAAAATGAAGATTTAGTTCGTTGCAGATTTTAAAATTGAGAATGACAATTTACTTCTTTTTCTTAGCACCACCGCCGACTCTACAAGAGATGTCATCAGAGGAGAGAGTCAGAAATTTGTACAAATAAGCTAGGCAGAAGATGCTTAAATTTTGGAATTCAAATGCTCGATTAATTCAGTAATCACGTGGAGAATCCTAACTTATCATTCAAGAGATCAAAAAAGTATTCTCTCAGTTCATCATACCAACTTAGAATCTAAACATTACAATTAGTACTTCAAAATATAGGAGATTGAAATCTCAATCAACTTTGTCCTTTGCGATTAGATGGGCATGGAGGCAATTTCTTCTTGGTGACAATGTTGTTCAGTCCCACAAAAAGACCTGTATTAGGTTGTTTCAGAGCCATTACCTAACACCAACAATACTTATTTGGACTATAAACCAAAAGTATTCAATCAAGGAAGCCCCTAAAAGTAAAGATAAGTTTTATTTTTTAGTTCTTACCACTATATAACTAAAATGCTTTGAGGATTAATGGATTATCAAAGATTATGCCACAAACTAGATAAGCTAACAGGTTCCAATAGGACATCAAACAATTCATATAACAACTCTTTTAAACTTCTCAAATAAAAAAATAGAACAAAATCTACCGTAAAAGAGTTGTCATATTTTTTTATTTGAAAAGTTTAAAAGAGTTGTTATATGAATTGTTTGATGTCCTATTGGAATATTCACAATCCATACACAAACTCAAATCCGACATTCACAATCCACACACAAGCTCAAAAAATTTTCATACAAAAACTCAATCGATTTGACTAACGACATATTCCCGCCAACTCCAACTAATTAAATCTATGAAATAGATGGTGTGGAAGTGGAACGTTGTTGTAGTTTGCTGCTGGTGTAAGAACGTAACCAAGGAAAACATAAACTTCCGAAGGAGTGAAGATGGTTGTAAGATGGTGGTTGACAAAATAATGTTTCAAAAGGTGTATTCATCTTAAGGGTTGGTGTGGGCATGCGGTTAATAAGATAGACTGCAGTTCGTACTGCAGTCTGCATATTACCAAAAAGACAATGGTAACTGACTCTGATGAAGTAGGGCTCTCGGGGATTCAATAATATGACGACGTCGACATTCTGACATACTGTTGAGTTTAGTTGTATGTGGTGGAGTAGTGAAATGAGTAATACCATGAGTTGAAAAATAGTTACGAAGATGAATGTATTCACCACCATTATCAGTATAAAGAGTTTGAAACCGTGTTTGAAAATATTTTTCAACATTGGTTTTAAATGAAGGAAAAATGATGGAGACGTCGGACTTATTTTTTATGGTAAAAAGCCATACATAATGAGAATAATGATCAACAAATAGAACGTAGTAATTTTCTTGGTAACGTTCTGTTTTCTGAACCAGGGAGTAACACTTTTTACAAACGAGCGCGTTAAAGGACTAAAAGAAAAGGTGAACGTTGGTTATGAAATTGTTGGGTCGCCCCTATGAATGACTAGAGAATTAGACTAGAGGATTAGTTGGACTGGTCTTTAATACAAGTCTTGCAATTAGCTGTACCCTTAAATATCAAGCTTCATATAGGTGGCTGTGTTATTTGAAAGACAAAATCAAATTCTAGATAACATTAACTATTATTACTATCAGCAGAGACCAAAAACCTGTAAATTGGAAAAACTGTGCATGCCCTTTTGATTGTGTCGAATCCATCTTCTGAAGAGAATGCAAATGAGGCTAACTCTTTGATAAATTCTCATTCCAAGTGCAACAACGTCAGGAATGCCTGTAAGCTGTTTGGTGATATGCGTCAAAGGAAATTGGTGTCTTGTGGTGCGTTGATGGCTGGGTACTTGCAACATGGGTTGGCTTAGCAAGCCATTGTGTTGCTAAAGGGTATGCTTTTGGAGGGTAGTATGAGGCTTAATGAGTATATTTTTGCTACTGTCGACATTTTGACATACCGTTGAGTTCAGGTGTATGTGGTGGAGTAGTGAAATGAGTAATACCATGAGTTGAAAAATAGTTACGAAGATGAATGTATTCACCATCATTATCAGTATAAAGAGTTTGAAACGGTGTTTGAAAATACTTTTCAACATTGGTTTTAAATGAAGGAAAAACGGTGGAGACCTCAGACTTATTTTTTATGGTAAAAAGCCATATGTAACGAGAATGATGGTCAACAAATAGAACATAGTATTTGAAACCATCATGAGAAGTTGTTGGAGTCGGATCCCAGAAGTCAGAAAAAACAAGTTCAAGTGGTTTTGTAGTCCCTGACCACGTATTTGTGTACCACCGCGTGACTATCCTTGTACATTTTGGACCACCGATTGCTTGCACTGAACCACTGACTGCTTGACCAACGAAGGCAGCAGGATTGCCATTTCCACCCAGCGATTCAACCCTTGATTGTCTCAACAAAGACGATTCAAAATCCACTAGATGTTCATGTAATTCATCAAAAGTAAAGAGGATTTTCTTTGCTGCGAAGAATTGTAGAAATTTCCTTAAACTCTGAATTGAGACCATTGAGTGTGTATAAAACTAAATCAGTTTCTTCAAGTGGAGCATGTATAATCGCAATCTCAACGGCAATCTCTTTAACCCTCTTCAAATAATTTGTAACATTGTCTTCTCCTTTTTGAAGTCACATTAATCTTTCTTAGAGCGACAATAATCTCGCTCTAGATGTTCCTGCAAATGTTTTTGACAGGATGTTCCAAGCTTCTAGAGAGGTTTGTGCTCCTCCAATTAGCGAAACCATTGATGGTGCAATGGAATTCAGGAAAGCAGACAAGATAAATTTATCTTATCTTATCCAGAAACGTTGTTCTTGTGAGTCTTCCGTGGGACATACGCAAGAACCATCAACAAATCCTTCAAGACTGTATCCAATAAGAAGCCATAGCATTTGTGTTCTCCATGTTGGATAATTAGAACCAGATAGTTTAGAATCTGCTGTAAATCCAGGATTGAAAACAACCAAGTGTGTGGAAGAATTAGAGGCAAAGGTTGAAGAAGAAGAGTTATCGGGGTTGGCCATGACAGGATCGTTGGAATTTGCTGTTAAACTATTGCTCTGATACCAAAACAAATCTATGAAACAGAGATTTTGTAAAAACTGGTAGTTGTATGTTTCTGAGCGGTTTTTGTTTAATGTTGGTTTACGATCAATAAATAGAATGGAAAACAACTGCAAATAACTGACTAGCCTTATCATTTATTTGTCTCTATTACAACTAATTTATCAAACTCAAACTTCTAAATCAGCGAAACACTTGCTGGTAAGAAAAATGAAATTTCAGTGGTGAGCGGATCAGCAGTTCTAGGGGACTGAGAGAGAATCTTGTTCGGACTGAGAGCCCATGCACTTCAAACACCAGGAGCTTCAGCAAAAAATCAGAGCTCCAAATGCGACGCGCCACAGAAAATCAGAGGCGAAGGCAACTGCAAGCATTAAAATAATAGGCGCAACATTTATAGTAAAATAATACTTTCATTAGCATTTTACACGTGTATGTACAAGTTGGTTTTATCTATACAGAAGCTCAAGGTTTGTATTACAATGGCAGTTTAAAAGGTAAGGAGACGGGATTGTATTCTGAATCTCTAAGGCGTGTAGAATAACTCAGGAAGCAACAAATTTTCAGGAAAGTCAAGAAGTAACATGTCTTCTGTTGACAAAGCAAAGATAGAAAATAGAGGGGCAAATAAGAAGAACAGAGTGAAAAATGTAAACAGAGCATATGACGCTGATACGCAACTGAGATATTTTTATTCAACGGAGTATCCTCACTCACTCCCTGCTTTTAACTCGGTGTTCACCAACAAATCTGGACTCTATCTAAACTAAATCATGACTTATTCAACTATAAGAAAAGACTAATTTAACCGATATTTGAATCACTTTCTAACATCTTCTTCGAGCTGTCCAGAAAATTCAGCAAGTAACGTTTTTTCTTCTTCGTACTGTCCAGGAAGTAGTACAGGAGGAGCATGAACTTGAGTGTAGTTGCTACTGCTTTCTGCCATCAAATTTGGCTGTTGCTGTTCTAAAAAACTGTTTTCACTCGACTAATTCTGGAATTTGGACAGAGACTCGTTTAGTATCAGATTTTCGGGTGTGTTTGTGTATCTTACATAAGACAAAAACATCAAGCTGTAGGAAAAAAAATAACAAGAAGAAGATCAATCCCTAATAATTACTAAAAAATAATTAAAAAAAGGCTAGAGAATGATCAACAATTAAATACCTTCATATCATCAGAACCGGTCGTTGAGGAAGGAGGAGCATCTTTGAGCGTATACTCGTGCATAATCCAACTAGTTTTCTCGCCGTTAGGAGGTTTCCCGAAGTAAAACACCATAGCTTTCTTCCATCCAATAACCGTACCTTTCATCTTCACTTCTTTATCTGCTCCGGTAGCTCTCCAAAACCCATCTCCTGCTTTCCTATTTGGTCTCTTGCCATTCATGTGCTTTCTATCTCTTGGAGTGAAAAAATACCATTCATCAGGTTTATCACAGGTAGGCTTATACATGCCCGCTAAATCCTCAGGATTAAACTGGTATATGTCGACGTCTCTAATATTAACCGGAGGTAATGGCTTCTTCTCTAATTTATTTTTAAGGTAATAATGAAGCACCTCTATGTCATTGGGTAAGAACCTCACACCCGGCGGCGGGTGAGTCTCCATGTCGTTGCTTTCCACTGTCAGACCTTGCATTGCTGTTTTCTTTGAATTGGAAAAGATCACGTAAGTGTGTTTCAGAAGGTGATGCATATTTATAGATAATGGTTTATCCCAATTGTACATGGATTAGTAATCACGAATCAACAATAGATAATGGTTTATCCCAATTGTACATGGATTAGTAATCACAAATCAACAATAGATAATGGTTTATCCCAATTGTACATAGATTAGTAATCACTAATCAACAATAGATAATGGTTTATCTTAATTGTACATGGATTAGTAATCACTAATCAACAAGAAATAGGACTAGTAATAACTCCCAAATGTTCCGAACAGATTGGGATTGATAGAGAATTCAGGAGAAGATTTTCTCCGCATTCATCGGAGAGCCTGAAATACAATCTTAGAGGAGAACCTGAAATGCAATCTTAGAGTGCATTTCATGACCTTATATCAGGAGATCTATTGCACTTAAACATAACGTGATATAATTAAAATTTAGGGATTTCATTTATATTTTAAATTTTAATTAAAACAAATTTTGTTTAATTGGTAATATTAATTATTAATAATAATTAAATATTGAATAATATTAGAAATAAATCAATGTTATATATTAAAAATAAATATTTTAATTTAAAATTTTAAAAATAA
>JANIHY010123769.1:0-26382 GCA_027479065.1 Erythroxylum brevipes
TCTTTCAACCGCCGTCCAATTCTCCAACCTCAAATCACCAAATAGGTACGTCCTTTTCCCTCGTCTCCCCCTCTAAATTTTTTCTCAAAGGTTTCCTCTTAGTAAGCATGTCGTCAGTCAGTTCTAGAAGTATGGTTAGCCCTAGGGGTAGGACCGCCAAAAGGGCCTCCCAACCAGTCGGGGCGCTTAAAGTAGCGGCGGTGTCGGAGGTAAGAGATATTGAAGAAATCTCGACGAGAGAACAGAAGCATGGGTTGGTCGTGGAGGAGCCACCAAGAAATGAATCGACTATGACCGTGGGGGAGTTGAATCGATCGGTAATTAGGAACAACATCCCTTTGTCCTGGGGACCTAGGCTGGCCCTCAATAACGAAGGAATCCACAACAACTTGGGTGGGTATTTTGCTGTTTCTGATAGTTTTTTCTCGGTGAGCGGTATGAGGCTTCCGTACGCCCCGATTATTGACGAGGTGTGCGATGCCTACTAGTTGATGCCGAGCCAAATTCCTCCGAATGGCTGGAGGTTCATCAATGGTTTGGCTTTGCTTTGCCATCAGTTCGACTGCCCTCCTTCGATTGGCATCCTACGCCATTTTTTGAGAATAAACCAGAGCTCAAGCTCTGGGGTCGGAATCCCTCACCTACAGTATAGAGATGCCCAATTTTGCCTGGCTAGAACGCCTTCAAAAATTACCGCTTGACGGACAAAGTACTTTTTTGTGAAGCCTCCGGGATCTTCCTTTGAGTCTCGGTTGTTGAGGTATCCTTTAGTTGAGCAGTGGAATGATTCGTCGAGCTTATCTCTTTCTAGAGAGGAGTGGGAGGTAGTCGGTCACATTAAGGGGCTCAGCCGATATGACTTCGATCGGCTCATTTGGGGATATCACGGGGGGCCTCGGCCAATTCCATTCTAATCGACCCCCCGCCCCAAATTAGCGGGCTAGGAGAGGAAACTGCCTCCTCTGGTTGATTTTTTGTGGTTGAACTGTTTACTGTATTTGTAAGTACTGGTTTCGCTTTCTGACCTGTTTTTATTGCTGTGCAACCATGGCAAGGATAGGCAATTTTGCCGGGTCCTCCCCTCCTCCTAAATCCAAAAGGCGGGCCAAATGGAAGAAACAGAGGGAGGCAGAGACCAGTGAAGGCACCGCTCCGCCAATGAAGCTAGGCCATTCTACAGTGTTATTGGCCCCTCCACCCACTGAAGATCGTCCTGTTGTGTTGACATCATTGTCGATCGTGCCGTTTAGTGCGGACCGAGCGGGTTCGGAGGAGGAGGAGACGGAGCCTCCACTCAAAAGGAAAAGGACCACTAAGAGTGCCGGCTGGTCGTCTGGTCGGTAGGAGAGGAGTGTAGGGGAAGAGCGAACGCTCCGGTTGGATAAGGGCAAAGGGAAGGAGCGAGCCTCTAGTGATGAACGATGGGAGTTCACGGTCAGCTTTGACAAGACTGTATCGCTTAAAGACGCTGACGTGGCTCTGCAGATTGCCCAGAATGTCGTCCTTCCTGCGGATGAGGATTTTTTGGATGCGTTGGATAATAAGAAGCTGATGGCTCGTCTCTTCCGCAGCTGCGTCAGAGACATGGTGTATGCCTCTGAAATGTATCAACGCCTGGATCAGCTCGACTCAATGAATCAGACAATGGATCGGGAGGTTCACGATCTCTTAGAGTAGGTGAAAACTTTGAGGGACGAGCTTTCAGAGGTTAAAGAAGAGAGAGACCTCTTCCAGGCTCAAAACTCTTCCTTGGAGGAGGAGAAGAAATCTTGGGAGGAGGCGATGGGCGTTCTGAAGGCTCAACTTGCCACGGGGGAAGAGGAGAGGAGCTGGTTAATTGCGGTAAAGGACGAGCTGGCCGGGGAGTATGAGGGCTTGAAGAAAGTGGTGGAGACGGAGCGGGAGCTTGGTAAGAAATACCTCCAGGACTGTCACGCAGCGGTGGAGGGTAAAAATAGGATCGAGGATATATTGAGGGAGTTGCGATGCTCCATCAAAAAGCAAAGGATTGAGGAGATCAAGCAATGGAAAAGGCGGTTCCTACGTGAGGAGTGCTTAGAATTTGCTTGCGACTTAACCCTTTCAGTCTTGAGGAGGTGCCATTAGGTCCACGTTCCTGACGGGTTGGAGTGTCCTTCATTTGAGAATTATGCCGAGCCGATGCTTCCCGCTGCTCTCGGCCTTTCTCTGGAAGAAATGAAGGAGATGGTCGAGGGAGAACAAGTGTTGGTTCCGGATGAGAAGCTAGACTTGAGCTCAGAAGGGGATGAGGATGTCTCTCCGCCACCTTTTCCCAATCCGGCTGCTGGCCTTTGCTCTCCCGACTCAGCTACGGGCCCTTCCTCTGCCGACCCGGCTGCTGGCCCTTCCTCTTCCGCCGGAGGATCAAAATAATCTTCCCCCTTAGGCTCATCTGGTCGGGCTTGTGGCCAGAACTTTCGTTCCAAGAAATAGACTCTTATTTTTCACCCTTTGTACGTTATGTTAAAAACTGGACGAATCTTTTTAATGGCAGGAGATGAACGAGTGCACTCGGTGTGCGTTAATCGGGCGAACTTGGCCGAGCTATCCAGGATTTCGCCTTGGCATCTTGGGTGAGCGATGGTCTAGGTCGAGCCGAGGTTTCAAGGATCTTGTCTTGACAACCTGGCTGAGCTATGTCGATCGATGTTGAGGCCGAGCTACGGTTCTAAGGATCTTGTCTTGGCAATTGAGCCGAGCAATAGTCGATGTCGAGCCGACGTTCCAAGGATCTTGTCTTAGCAACCTGGCTGAGCTATGTCGATTGATGTCGAGGCCGAGCTACGGTTCCAAGGATCTTGTCTTGGCAATCGGGCCGAGCAATAGTCGATGTCAAGCCGAGGTTCCAAGGATCTTGCCTTGGCAACCTGGCTGAGCTAAGTCGATCGATGTCGAGGCCGAGCTATGTCGAGGTCGAGCTATGGTTCCAAGGATCTTGTCTTGACAACCTAGTCGAGCTATGTCAATTGATGTCGAGGTCGAGCTACGGTTTCAAGGATCTTGTCTTGGCAACCGGGCCGAGCGATGGTCGAGGCGATCAATTGGTGAGATTTTCCTCCTTTGCCAAATTTAATGAAAAGTGTTGCCAGGAAATTTGAAACCCCTTTATTGATGATGACAAGGGTGCGGGCCGTTAAAAAACCTGACTGGCAGGGCTAGAAAAAAGGTACCCACAATTGTGTACAATAATCAATAACAAACAAATATTAACTAAAATAAAGCTTATCTAATGGTAGAAAGTTTTTAGGTTCTGAGAGTTCCAATGCCTCGGTAGAATCTTCCCGCTCACATCGCGCAGGATGTAGGAGCCATGCCCGGCTTGCTTGATCACTTGATAGGGTCCTTCCCACTCCTGTCCGAGCTTTTCTGGATGCTTTCCAGTCTTCTCGGCCTTCCGCAAGACGTATCCATCGACCTTTATGTCGCTCGACTTTACTCTTTTGTTGTAGAACTTCGTTGCTTTTTGCCTGATGGCTTCTGAACGAGCGGCTGCCCTATCCCTATCTTCGCTGAGAAGCACAATTTCTGCTTGGCGGGTTTCATTATTCCGTTCTTCATCATAGCTCGACACTCTTTGATTGTGCAACACCACTTCTACTGGAACTAGGGCCTTTACCCCAAAAGTCATCCCGAATGGTGTTTCTCCTGTTGCTCCATTTGGGGTAGTCCTGTAAGCCCACAATACTTCATCTAGTTTATCCACCCAAGTTTTTCGTCCATCTAAGTACTTCTTAAGGGCACTCATTATCTTTTTGTTAGTATTCTTCGCAAGACCGTTACTTTGAGGGTGAGCTACTGAAGTCAATTGGAGCCTTCTCTTTAGTTGCTCGTAGAAGTCTCTGAATTTTTCGTTGCCAAACTGCCGACCGTTGTCTGTAACCAACATCATAGGCATTCCAAAGTGACTTAGTATATTTCTTCTTACAAAGTTTTCCATTTTCTGCTCGGTAATTGTAGCGACCGCTTCCGCTTCTACCCAATTTGTGAAATATTCCACGACGACTATCAAGAACTTATTCTGTCCAGGATCGAGGGGGAAAGGTCCTAGTATATCTGTTCCCCACTGAGCAAAGGAGATAGGATGACTCACTAATTTCATTCTCTCGGTCGGTTGGTGAGACAGGTTACTATTCTTCTGGCAAGCCTCACAACGGTCGACTTTCTCCTGGCAGTCTTTCCTCATTGTCGGCCAGTAATACCCCCGTCTTATCAGTCTATGAGCCAACATTCTGCCTCCTACGTGGTTTCCACACATTCCTTTAGGGACTTCGGCCATTGCCTGCTCTGCCTCTTCTTTGCTCAAACATCGTAGCAGCGGCCAGTCGTAAGATCGCTTGTACAAAATACCATTAACGACCACATATTCAGCCGCCTTTATTCTTAGCTCCTTGGCTTCCAAGGCATCTTCTGACTGTGTTCCCTCGAGGAGGTACTGTCTGATTGGTTCCGTCCAACTTGATCGATCGGTATCTACGTCGAGGACTTCGTTAGCTTTCTGAATACTGGGCCGTTCTAGCTGCTCGACTAAAACGTTATTTTTTGCATCTCGGTCAGAAGCCATTTTGGAAAGCGCATCTGCCTTAGCATTTTGAGCCCGTTCTATCCTGCTGATCGAGCATTGCTTGAAGTTACTCAACTCCCGCTTTACTAGTTCCAGGTACTTGATCATGCTGCTCCCTTTGGCCTCATACTGCCTCGTGACTTGACCAACTACTATTTGGCTATCGTTGTACACCTGGAGATGCTTTACCGCCATCTCTTTTGCCAGTTGGAGGCCGGCTATTAGAGCTTCGTATTCTACTTCGTTATTGGAGGCTCTAAATTCTAGTCGAAGAGCGTATTCTACCTTTTCTTTCTAGTGTGGGCTGATCAGTACCACTCCTGCTCTGCATCCTTCAACGTTGAACGACTCGTCGACAAATAGGCTCCATGCAGGGCGCTGCTCACCCTGCGAGTCAGATTGACTCATTTTTGCAATAAAGTCCGCTAACACTTGAGCCTTGATCGTAGTCTAAGGCTTATATTGTATGTCAAACTCTCCCAGCTCCACCGCTCATTTTATTAATCGCCCTGAGATCTCAGGCTTTTGAAGGCATTGCCTAAGGGGTTGGTTGGTCTATACTTCAATTGTATGACTCTGGAAGTAGGGTCTTAGCTTCCGCGCCGTAGTTATCAAGGAGAGAGCCAGTTTTTCTATGGGCGTGTACCGTGTTTCCGGCCCGCTCAACACCTTACTAACGTAGTAGATCGGACGTTGTTCATTCCCCTCCGATCGAACAAGGACTGCGCTGATCGCCTCTTCCGTGACTGCCAATTACAAAATCAGACTCTCCCCCTCAATTGGGTTCTGCAGGATGGGCGGACTAGTCAGATACTGTTTCAAGTGTTAAAATGCTCTTTCGCATTCATCCGGCCATTGAAATTTGGTCACATCCGCTTTCCTTAAAATTTTGAAGAACGGGAGGCACTTGTCCCCCATCCTGAAGACGAATCTGCTCAAAGAGACTATCCGACCAGTCAGTATCTGAACATCTTTCAAGCATCGTGGCGAGGGCATTTGGACGATAGCTTCGATCTTCTCTGGATTAGCTTCGATCCCTCGCTGAGTAATCATAAACCCCAGGAATTTTTCAGATGCTACACCAAAGACGCATTTTTTCGGGTTCAGTTTCATCTAAAATTTATTTAGGGTCTGGAAGACTTCTTTGAGATCCTTCACATGCTCAGCGACCGTCTTACTTTTGACGACCATATCATCCATATAAGACTCAACTGATCGATCGATCTGTTTCTTAAAGACTTCCATGATGAGTCGCTGATGGGTGGTCCCCGCATTCTTCAAGCCGAACAGCATTACTTGGTAGCAATACGTGCCCTGATCAGTTATAAAGGCTGTATTCTCTTCATTTTTGAGACTCATTTGAATCTGATGGTAGGCTGAGAAGGTGTCCAAGAAGCTGAGGAGTTCGTGCCCTGACGTGGAGTCTACCAGCTGATTGATCTTGGGCAAAGGGAAACTGTCTTTTGGGCGCGCCTTATTTAAATCAGTGAAGTCAATGCACATTCTCCACTTTCCGTTTTTCTTCTTCACAAGTACGACGTTGGCCAACCATTCAGGGTATTTGACTTCCCGAATGAACCCGGCACTAAGTATCTTTTCTATTTCCTTCTTAATCACCTCATGGCGCTCTTTGCTTTGCCACCGCTTCTTCTGTCTAACTGGCTTGTCATCTTGTCGAATACCGAGAAAATGCGATGCGACCGATCGAGAAATTCCAGGCATATCGCTCGGTACCCAGGTGAAGACCAATCTGTTTTCTATTAAGCAATTCGTAATTTCTTTGACTAAGCCCTTCTGAAGCTCGGAACCTAGATTTGTGAACTTGGAGCGGTTTGTTTCATCTAATACGACCCGCTGCGTTTCTTCTACGGGGTTCATCCTCTCCGTATCTTCATCAGCTCTCATGTCAAGAGAGCTCATCAGGACTACCGCCCCGTCTAGAGTCCTTGTTTTCTCTAAGTAGCATTCCCTGACGATTCTCTGCTGACCCCTGATAACACTGATTCCATGGGGCGTTGCGAATTTCATTGCTTGGTAGTAGGAGGAGACAAATGCTCTGAGGGTGTTTTTAGTGGCTCGGCCTATTATCGCATTGTACGCCCCGTCAAACTTCACAACGAGGAACTCAATGTCCTTCTCTATCTGACACGGCTTTTTTTCGAATTTTACTTTCAAAAAGACTCAGGCAAATGGGTAGGTTGATGCTCCAGTTACCCCTTTAATAGGTCCTTCTATAGGTAGTAGTCGATCCTCTGATATCTCCATCTGCTTGAAGGCATCGTAATACAATAGGTCGACCGAGCTACCCGTATCGATCATTACCCGCTTCACCTCGTTGCCGTCCATGTTCAGATTTACTACGAGCGCATCATCATGAGGACAACTAACACCGTCAAGGTTAGATTCGTCGAACGATATCATCCCATCGTTCTGCCTCTTTCTTTTGGCCGACAAGTCTTCGCCGACCTGCCTAGCATACCTCTTTCTTCCTTTAACAGTGGACCCCCTACTGCGTTTTCACCAAAAATCATGTTAATGATCTTGACCGGTCGGTCATCTTGTTGTCCAGTGTTCCTGTCGCCTCTTTCCCTAGACTGTCCTTTCGCTTCGCGTCGATCGTTAGTGTTCGCATTCTTCCTCCCTCCATTCCTATCGTTTCACCTACAAGGCTGTCGCCAGTTGTCGGGCCGACCGGTCTTATATGTTCATTATCTCGATCGGTATTTTGTCCGTGCTTCAAAAATTGACCCAGCCTTCCCCTTTGGATAAGGAATTCGATTTCTTTTTTCAAGTGCCAGCAATCTTCTGTGTCATGACCGATGTCTTTGTGGAAACAACAATATAAATCAGGGTCCCTCCTCCCGAGGGGAGTCTTCAACTTAATGGGTTATCGGAGGGGCTCCCCATCTGCTTTCATGGCCGCCAATACTTCTGCATATTGCCTGTTGAGCGGGGTGAACTCTCGTCGATGTCCTTATCGATCAGTCGACTTTCTCCAGCTCGACTGATCCTTCTGTCGCTTGTGGGAATCATCCGCTCTGCCGCTCGGCCCGCGGTCTTCTGCTCTACGTTTTGTGTTTTTCAACACTTCTTCAAGTTGGATGTACTTGTCCGCCCGATTTCTTATCTCTTGAATGTTCTTGGGCTGATCGAGTGCCAGGGACTTCTTAAACTCCTCATCCCTTGTGTTGCTCATCAGTGCTATCAACATGGACGAGCAAGTGAGGTCGGGGACTTCAACTGCTTCATTATTGAACTGAGTAATGAACTCCCGCAAACTTCTGTTCCTTCCTTGGGTCAACTGCATTACTTCCAAGGCGGTCTTCTGTGGTCGCTTACTTGTAGCAAATTGATTGAGGAAGAGCAGCCCAAAATCCTCGAAGCAAGTAATGTAACATGGGGGTAAACTATTGAACCATCGTCAGGCTCCTTCTTGAAAGGCGGTGCAAAATGCCTTACACTGAATGTCGTCGGGGACGCAGTGTAGGTTCATCATCGACTGGAAGTGCTGCAAATAGTCTAGGGGATCGGTCTTTCCAGTGTACTTTTCAGGCGTCGGTATTTTGGTACCGACCGCTGGGAGGCTATCCAAGATCACCAGAGTGAAGGAAGAGCTATATTGAGCTGTTAGACGATCCGGCCGGAAACTCATGGCTGCATTGATCCGATCGTCCACAATTTTTGCTAGGGCTTCAGTAGGATGGCGATCGGTCATCATACCATGCCGCCATGCGGACGGCTACTGTTGTTCCGGCTGAGACTGTAAAATCTGACGAATCAACAGATCAGCCGCTTCCTCGATCTGTTTTCGGGTGAGGGAGGTATGCTGTGGCGCAGGAGGATTTGCATCTAGGGGGTGCTGGAGATTCGGATACATATTGTTCTCAGCATTGTCCTCCAATGCTGCGCTCTGTTCTTCTTGATCTGGGTTTTGAGGCTGTGGTTGCTCATTCGGGTGCGAAAACTGTGTGCGGGAATCATGGTGTGTTGGCGGTATAGTGGTTAGTAACTACAAACCCATCCGCTGTAACGCCAGTGCCACTATGGCGACTATATCAGGGTTGGCTGCTGCCGCCTGACTGATCTGCGTATTTCTCGACGTGGTGCCCTGATGTCGGGCCCTACGGTGGGCGCCAATTGGTTTAGCCTGATTCTGGCGAGGCTGCACGTTGCCGTTTGGATCCATGAATATGACTGTCTTTAACAAGAGTTCCTGCCAAACAACACAAGGCACGCCGGGGGTTGGTATCCGGCAGGCCCTTCCGACGCTCAAGTTAGCCTTTTTGTGAGGGTGTGATAGCTATAAACAAAGAAGCTAGGGTTCTGATCACGTACCTGTATCATGGCAGAGTTATACCTTATATATGGGTTAGGTGCTAGGTTTTAGTCTTTACGTATGCACGGGAGACTTCCATCTGCGAGTGGGTCGTGGATGCGTAGACTAGGGCCTGGGCCTAGCATAGTCGATGGAATTAGATCAATCTTTGTGGAGTGGATTGATTGGTCCATGAGTCGTTTTGAGTGAGTTTGGGCCTACCACGACCGACCCAACCAAAAACTTTTATTGTTCATAACATATGGATATTTACCTAAAAAATAGTTGCTATGGTTAGATTGGAACAGAGAGAATTTTTTTTAGGTGTACACCTACATATCATGAAAAACAAATATTTTATTAGCCAAATTAGCGAATTACTAACATAATTTTCGTTTAGAGTTTAACTGTTAAGGTTTGAAAATATTTGTCACTCAATTGAAAATTTTAAAAATTTAGACAATAGATACAAAAGGACCAAAATTGCATTTTGAACTTTAATGTTTATAATATAATACAACTTGAATTTTGACGTTTTGAAGCATTCAAATTGAACCTTAATGCTTTAAAAAACGTTCAGAATAGATAAAAAATAGACGAAAAATTTGACAAGGTAACACTCTCTCAGTTCAATGTTATCTCAATACTGTCAGTTCAATGTATCTCAATACTAACATGATATTATTATTATTATTATTATTATTATTATTATTATTATAAAATAGAAAGTGGATCTCATTGTCATGTAATTATTTTTTAAATTAATCAAAAATTGAGAATCACATATATGTGCTAGTGAGATTCATTATTATACATTTTAGATAATGAGTTCCACTTATCACGTGACAGTGAGACCCACTATTATATATTTGAAATAGTAGATCTTACTTATTATATGATAATGGCTGATGAGGTCTATTTTTATTTAAAAAATAAAAAGTAATATCATGATTTGACAAATTGAAAGTTAATGTTGTTAATTTTTTTTGACAAATAATCTTGTTAAATTTTTTGTCCGCTTAAAATTTATTTTAAATATTTTGAAAACGTTAAGTTTTAATTTAAAGACTTCAAAATATTGGAAATTGTTTTATACATTATCGTAAATGTTAAGTTTTAAAATACAATTTAACATTTAAAAAAATCCTAAAATGTTTGAGTCTTTAAGATTGGTTGTCCTAAAGACTAGTACCCTTTTTTTTTTTTGGTCACAGGGGAAAGGAAACAACAAAGCTAAGTGAGTTGGCGAAAACAGATTCCCGACAGATCATCAATGAGGAATCTATGGCACCCTAAGGATGGTACATCAAAATAATTGGCGTCAATGTCGTCTGGAACGGCATGGGCGGCGAGCCAGTCTGCACATCTGTTGCTCTCTCGGAAGATATGACGATGAACAACAGATCAGTTCCGGTGGAGGAGCTCCCGAATACCCCTGACGAGAGGGATGTTCGACTGCAAACGGGAGGACACAGAGGACAAGAGCTGGTGCACCTCCAATGAATCCACTTCCAGCTCGATCCGACGGAAGCTCAATGTCCAAGCGAAGGAGAGACCTGTGTAGACTGCCCAGAGTTTCGTTGTCTATATTGAGCACCAACCAATGAGCTGGGAGAACCCGCCTCGCCAACTGCCGTCACTGTCGCGGAGAAGACCGCCCGCTGAAGCCGTGAGATGAGTAGTATTGCTGGCCCCATCCGTGTTGAGCTTGACCCAGCCAGCCTGAGGACGACTCCAACCTACCCTTTGAACCTGACGAGGACGAGGGCCAGTGGGGCCCAGTCTGTGCCTGTCGTCCGCCTGTTGAACCTGCGCTGCAAAAGACAAGATAATAAACAATGGTGAGGCGGGGCGAACAAAAGTAGAATCAAAAATTGATTTGTTCCTCCAGGTCCAAAGAAACCAGCAGGTTAACCCAAAAGTAGGGCCTACTCCTAGCCGTGCCCGCACCGACACTGGAGAAGGTTGGCATGTAGCCAGTCACAAGTGGGGCGAGTAAAGGTCGACGAAGTAACGATATCTGATGAAAAAATGGCCCACAGACGCCGAGCAAGCGAGCAGTCACGAACAATATGAAGAGAGGATTCTTCGCCGAAGCAAAGTGGACAGGAACTGTCGGCGGTAAGATGACGGCGCATTCATTGTTGATTACTAAGTAAGTGATCTTTCGCCAGTAACCATAGAAAGGAGCGCACCCACTGGGGACCCCGCCATACCCCATGTGGGGTGTCCGTCACTGGGCCCGTCAGTAGGTAGTACGCAGAGGCAACGGTAAAGTATCCATAATCAGTGGCACCCCAGATGAGCCTGTCGTCCCTCTACTGAGGAGAAGGAGGAAACATGCCGGCTATAGAGCGGCAGAAAAAAGGGGGAGGAACCCCCTTAAGACAGACAAGTTCCACTGTCCTGTGGGCGCGATATAGTGGTGAACGCTGTGGTGAAGCAGGTGATCCAGGACGGCCTGAATAGAATGTGAGAGGAGGGGGCCAACTCCCTTAACCCAAGGGTCGAGTCAGAAACACGTCGTCAAGCCATTGCCAAGAAGCCATTGCCGATCTTGAGTAACGAGATGCCAAGTCGCCGCAATGCTCCTCCACACCATCGAACCCCCTGAGGCAATGAGGGAGGAGGGAATACAGTGGACATCAAAATCATATTTAGCAGCGAGTATCTGCACCCATAAGGCATGAGGGTTGGCAATCAAGGTCCAACCGAGTTTAGCCAGGAAGGCGTCATTCATCTCCCGAATCCTCCGGATGCCTAAGCCCCCTTGAGATCGAGGCTTACAAACCTCTTCCCAGCTCACCAGACGTATCTTGGAACTGTCGTGCGACGAGCCCCACAAAAATTTCCGCATAGCTTGTTCTAGAGCATCACACAAGCTGCGTGGTAACCGGACCGTCTGCATTGTGTAGCTCGGGTTGGCCGAGATGACCGATTGCACCAAGGTGACTCTCGGTCATCTCGGCCGGCAAAAGACAAAATGGAGGGGGCCATCCAGATAATCGGCGGTAGATCGTATCCAAAATGTGCTGATAAGTGCGCTTACTGATCCGCTGGTGAAGAAGAGGAACCCCCAGGTACCTACCAAGGTCGATAGTCCGAGGGAACGTGAGCGCACGACTTAAGGCTCGGCCTGTCGAAAGGGGGACGTTCTCGGAGAAATAGCATCGAGACTTCTCAGTGTGCACATGTTGTCCCAAAACGGAACAAAACGAATCCAAAACATCCCAGATCACGTGAACTTGGTCGATAGAAGCCTCCAAAAAGAGGATGAGATCATCGGCAAAGAATAAGTGTGAAAGAGAGGGCCCATGTCGACTCAAACGAACCGAACGCCAATGCCCTGAGGACACCGCATGAGTAATCGAGTGGCCGAGCCGCTACATACAGAGCACAAAAAGATACGGGGAGAGAGGGTCCCCTTGGCGAAGACCGCGAGAAGGCTGAAAGGCCTCACTGAGCTCACCTTGCCAGCTCACTTATAAGGACACCGTAGAAATGCATTTCATGATGAGCGACAGGAACGAGTCCGAAAGACCAATATCGGTGAGAGTGTCTTGAATAAAGTTCCAATCAAGGCGATCATAAGCCTTTTCGAGGTCCACTTTAATCGCCATCATCCCCGTCCTACCGGTTTTGCGTTTCATGGAGTAAATAACTTCTTGGGTAATGATAATGTTATCGGTAATCAAACGGCCAGGCACAAAGCTGCACTGAGTCGGGCTAACTAGCGCGTCCATGTACGATTGAAGACGAAGAGATAAAATCTTACTGAGGGCTTTATAAATCACAGTGCAAAGTGCAATCAGACGGAACTGAGTGATGGAAGAAGGGGAGGGGATCTTAGGAATAAGGACCAGGACAGTGCGGTTAAGCTCTGATTCCCAAACTTCGTGTCGGAAAATACGTTGGAGGAAGGTAATAAGGGAGGGGCCAACAGTGTCCCACTGAGACTGGTAGAAGAGAGCGGTGAAAACATCAAAATCGGGGGCCTTATTGGGAGCCATAGAGAAGAACGCTGACTTAATTTCGTCGGAGCTAAGCTGACGGGAAAGGTCCGCAGGCAGATGGGGCGAGGTAGGGGGAAACTTGCCAGGAAGAGGCCAGAGACAGGGGTCGGACCGTCGGGTCTGTATAAACTCTTCAGGTAATGCTGAGCCATATTACAGAGAGTAGCGGGATCGGTAATCATATGCCCATGAGAATCGGGAAGAGCAATGTGCTGAGCAAGGCGACGTCGGGAACGAGTGAGGGCGTGGTAAAAATGAGTATTCCGATCTCCCTGAGCGAGCCACTGACTCCTAGACTGTTGATGCCAGAAGAGTTCTTCCTGATAAAGCATAGATTCTAGTTCGTTCCGCAGGGAGGACTCGAGCGCCCGAATGGAGGGGGAATCCGAGTTCTCCTCCAATTTCTGAATGCCCTCAAGCTGGGCCATGAGTCGCTTCTTCCAATGGAATATGTTACCAAACTCAGTAGAATTCCAGTGATGGAGCTTCTCCGCAAAGCATTGGATCGCACCACTAAAATCCGAAGAGATCAGAAACTAGTTATCAGCGACCACCTGGGAGAAAGACTCGTGAGTAAGCCAAGCAGATTGAAAACGGAACGGCCGACGTGAAGGGTAGCGAGGGTTAGGATCATGGAACCTAATAACGAGAGGTCTGTGGTCCGACTTGAGAAAAGGCAAATGGGAAACCTGGGTATTGGGATACTCCGCAAACCACTCGGGAGAACCGAAAGCCCAGTCCAGTCGGGCTCGGATCGAACCCCGCTTCCAAGTAAACCGAGGATCGAAAAATCCAAGGTCCTGGAGGTTGCACTGAGATATACAGTCACGGAATTGCTGATTAATAATAGGTTGGGTGGAGGAACCCCCGCGTTTATCGGTACTTTCTAGCTTTGCGTTAAAATCCCCACCCATAATCCAAGGGACGGTGATATGCGAAGCAAGGCTGGCCAGATAATACCAAAGATACTTTTGAAGCGGGTACGTAGGGCTCGCGTAGATGGCAATGAATTCAAATGTCTGGTGGTCCCACTCAACCCGAGCATGAATAAATTGGCGGTGCGCTAAACGGACACGAACGCCGACATTCTCCTGCCAGAGCAGCCAAATGCCGCTCGAGTAACCCATAGACTCGACCCAAAAAGAGTGGTGAAAGCCTAAAGACCGAATAACCCGCCCAGCACGATCTCCGCTAATACGAGGCTCAACCAAGACCACCAAACGGGGCTTATGAAGACGAAGATAATTCCACAAAATGGGCTTGAAGGTCCTACCTCCAGTCCCTTGGTAATTCCAGATAAAAATCGTCAAAAACACGATCGCAAGAATGGGAACTAACTCGACTCGATTGGAGCCGGGACAACGGACCCACTGGGATCATGACGAGGAAGGAGCACCGGAAGGGGAACGGGCTCCTCCATCGTGGTATCGGAAGGGGTTGTAACAGTCGCGGGGCTCGGTGGTACAGAACCGGGTCGGGGGGTCGAGGAGGAGGGATATCGTAATTAGGATGTGGGAAAGGCGACGTGTCCATGGGACCGAGAGGATCGGGAGGGGCCACGTCCATGGCCTCTGTGACCTGGGCCATGGGGATAGACAGCGGCGAAATCGGATCCGGGGCAACCACGGCCCCGTGGTACGGGAGGAAAATTGCCACATAGGACGGGAGGGGCTCGGAAGGGCGATGGGCCGAGGCTATATTTGTGGCGAGGGAGGGAGGGTGGACAGTGGGCCTGCTGAGGAGGGGGCCTGGGGGAGAGAAGAGGAGGTTGGGCCGGATGAGACTGTGCGGCCCAAGGAAGGAGGCAATTGGCTTAGATCAGAGCAGATTGGGCTGGAGGAGGAAGCCTGGCCCATAGAGGGGCCCAGCAGGCTGGGGAACGACGTCGTCCCTGTCAGCAGCGAATGTCTTCTAGATTCTTCACGTCTCGAACTCCCCGTGGATCTAATGTCCCTTCTGGACGAATTACGTGAAACTTGCGGAGGTCTCTGGTCAGGAGAGGACGAGAAGGGATTAGCTTGGGAACGAGGGATGTCGACCGTTGGAGGGACGCCCATTGGTGTGTCAGACTCCTCTGCGTGGGAGAGCGCGGTGTACCTCGAGCCTCGAGAACCATCGAGCCTCCCCTGGGACAAGCTGTCTCGTCGAGAGCCGGACGTAGGTGGAGGGGCCCTGCAGGTCCAACGTGCCACCTGCATCCAGGGGCCGTAACTGTCGGCCAGTGGAGGACTGGTGGAAGGAGCACCTGCAGAGGCAGCGACCGCTGGAGATGGGGGTGTGTCGGAAGAGGGCCCAGCTTCGGGCGTGGTCTCTGATCGCCTTGGGCATTGTTCGGATCCATGGCCGACCCGGCCACAGCTGAAGCAAATTGACGGGAGGCCCTCATACGCAACCTGTATGAGTTCCCCGTCCAACTCCACAACCGAACGAAGAGGAACACTGAGATCCAGGGTGACTGCCACCCACGTGAAACGTCCCTGTGAAGTAAGGAGCGTGGTCTCATCAATCTTCACTGTCTTCCCCACCAGATTACCGAGCGCTTGAAGAATGGAATGATGGTAGTGGGCGATCGGGAGTCCGGGGAATCGAACCTAGGCTACTACCTGGGTAACGCGTCTAGAGGAAGGTCGAAACGCAGGTGACCATGGTTGGACCGACAACACATTGCCAGCTACAATCCATGGACCCTGCGTCAAGGTATGTACATAGTCTCTTTTTGCTTTAAAGTTAACCAAATAGAAATCATTGTCCAAATCCACAAACTTCAGGGGGCCCGTCGGATGCCACAGGGAGAGGAGACGATCCCTGAGTAAACTGAACCCCATCTTCCTTCCCAGCAGCTTGATCACAATCGCCTGTGCCCAGATGGTGTCCAATTTATTATCGAAGGTAGAGGAAAGATCAATCCCCAAACCATGAGGACCCTGCACCAGGTTAATATCGTCATCCTCTAGTTCAATTGGCGGGTCTTCGAACCAATTGAGGTTACTGATTTGTGTGGCTTGGTTGGATGGACCCGAAACGGCAGCACTGTAGCTCGGAGGAGCTGGACATTCTGCTTGGATGACAGGAGGAGGGTCCTCTTCCCGCTCTCGCAGCCGGACTTTTTTGGCGGAGTGGGTGGTGGAATTCATGGCAGGGGAGGAGGGGCAGTGGTTGGAATCGGCGCAAGGAACTGAAACAGGTGGGAAAGTTACGGTTGTAATTATTGTAGCAATTCTCGCAAAGTTACTGTAGCAATTGTAGTTTCTGAGTCAAAAACATTAACGGAGAATAACGAGCAAGAGTATGTAGCTTGTTAATAGTTTAATAAACCAACGTAATTATATTATAGTTGAAGAGCAGCACGTCATCGATGACTACCTTGAAAACGAGTTTGAGAACAACACGGATGTCAGCCTGGTTCCGGATTTCGTTGTATCCTGATTTGTGACGAAATTGATGACCTCATGTTTTCAGTTCACTAATGAAATCGAATCTTCCCTTCTTTTTCGTTTCCGTTCATAATAACTATAAAAAGAAAGAAAAAAGTGCAAGCATAAAATAACGACTTCTCGTTCATTTTCTCTCAGCTTTCTGCTTCCCCATCCTTCTGAATTTTTGTTTCTTTCATTCTGCTCAATCTAACATCTCAGTATTCAAGCCTCTATATATCTTTTGTTGTGCCTTCTCTTCTTTAGACTAGAATATCAAAATTAGGTGACGAGGAATTGATATGGGCAGCTGTTTGTCTTCGTTTTGGACCAACGCTCACTATGAAACTGAGCAGTCTCCTCCAACCGCCAAAGTGGTGTCAATTAATGGCCTTCTCCATGAATATGGCATTCCTATCTCTGTCTCTCAGGTTCTCGACGCCGAAGCTTCCTCTTCTTCCTCATCGTCGTCATCATCATCATCATCTTGGTTTCTCTGTAACTCCGACCTTCTGTCCTATGACGATTACATTCCGGCCTTGACTTCCAACGCTTCTCTCCACCCCAATCATATCTATTTCGTTCTTCCCAATTCTAAGCTCCAAAACGTGCTTACTGCTTCCGATATGGCAGCTTTGGCCGTCAAAGCCGGCTCCGCCCTCCAAAAAGCCTCCAACAATAATTATAACCGACGAAAGAAGGCTCGCATCTCTCCGGTTTTGTCACTTAATAGCAACTCCGATTCTTTCGAAGATCAAACCAGCGATGAAGTCAATAATATCATCATGAATGTGCAGACCTTAGGTAAGTCCAACTTGAAGAAGCCACAACAACAGGCCACCCTTGGTGTCTCCAGATCCAGCTCTGTCAGAAGATTGCAAAAATATACTTCTAGACAGGCTAAATTGGCTGCTCGCTCATTTAGGCTCAGATTATCCATAATATATGAAGGATCGATGGTGGTCTGAGTTAAGGGTTTTTTTTTTTTTTTCTTTTTGCGTTCTGTGTTCTTTTATTCCCTTTCGTTTGTTCCTTATTGCCTTTTGTACATTAATTAACTAATGTATTCACCAGTATTGAGAAGGGAAGAGTTGAACAGAATTTACAAAATAAAAAGAAATGTGAAAACGTCTTCTTTTTTTCTCCTGAAACGAGACTTGAGACGAGCGGGTTGTATACGTAAGACATTTGGTGGCTTTGATTGGACTTTTACGCGGTTTGGAAACTGTCAATAAAGTCCGCAATCAAACGTCCATTTTCAACTATTTTATTGGAAAAAAAGATGTGATTGCAAAAACAATTTTATCTTTGCTTCACCGGTGAGGTTTAATTTAGTATTATCCTCCATCTTCTGACTCATGCTCTAATATTTTTAACAGAATCCACGTCAAGTTCAAGTTGAGCCATCATTTAATTTGAGAGGCAATTCCCAGTACAGATCAAGGATATTCTACGACACTCCAAAACAATTACAGTTCACTGCCATTTACCATATGACAATCTTAAAACGACCACAAGATACTATTAATTAAACCCCATAAGAACAATATTTGGTCGTTTTTATTTGCTCTCTTTGAAAAAACGAAAAGTCTGTACGCGGCCTTGTATTGAATGCCAGGGTTGCAGAGTCTGTTACGTGGACCAAAAGGCAAAAGGCAAAAGACTTCCGTTTTTTACTTCTCAAAAGTCAAAAACCATTGTTCCGTACAAAGGTGTGATTTGTACCACGTACTTTCAGTCAGAACACCAGGATGTAAGATTGCTTATTAATGTTAACAGTAAAATTTGAAAATGTTACACTTAGTACCATTCTTTACCAAAAATAGCCCATGCGTTAGATGGGGATCCCATTAATTTATATTTTCCAAATTAATAAAAATTATCAATCCCTATTCTCATTTCTCTTTCGGACTATTACGGTTACTAACACTAACTTAAAACGAATTACTGCTATCACAAAATAAGAGTGAAAGAAGGCTTTAATTAGAGAGAGAAAATGCTCTGTAAACTGCCTACTGTTTATTGTTACCGTCCACTTTCGATCTTGTGTTAACTTTCTTTTTTATATTAGGTATCCTGACTCAGTCAGACTAATTCTAAGCCCTTACAACCCCACCCCAAGAGTCTAGAGGATGTAAATCTGGAACCTCAAGATCCCTCAGGTTCCTACGTAGCCTGTACACTTCTACACACAAGGAGTCTTCACATACTTGATTGGTCAGCTGATGATTGATCACTGGCTCCCCCTGCTCAATATCAGGTTCCCATCAGCCCCAAGTTCCCTAGTAGCTCTAACTCCCACACTGCCGCTAAAAGCGAGGCGTCCGTAATTGATCCGATCAAGGAGCTTTGCCCAAGGTGTTGGACCCCGTTTCCGGAATCCAACTCTTAAGAAACCATAACACTTACTAACCTGCTTTGATACCACAAAAGCTAGGCCCCGCTTTCGGAACCCAACCTCGGTACAAACTACCATCAAGCTGAAGCGTGGTTCCTTGAAATCTTTACTTGCTCTGCTACCAAACATGATGAGCCCCGATCTCGGAGCCTGACCATTGAACCGAAAGCGTTAGCGTACACCACAGAAATCGTGAAGCTTACAATCTCATTTCATTTCTACGTTCCTTTTTCCATAACACATCTCGTTTCGGTATATAAGTATGTATGTAAAACCAGAATTCACAATCTAAAAATCATATCAAAATTATAACTCCCTCAAGTAAACCAAATTTTCACTCAATCCGGTCCGTATATACAAACATTATTTAGATTCAAACATATGCACATATTTAATAAATATACGATATACAAATCTAAATTTATTTTTGAAGCTTTAATGTATACAAAAAATAAGTTATTTGATAATTTATGCACTTGGTATGTGAAAGGTAATATTAATATTAAAAAATGAAAAATTATATATCTACCAAAGTCTTCAAGCTTTTACTCGGTAAAAATGTGTTTATAGGTTGAAACTAACAATTTCAACAGATAATATATTTTTCAGTTTACAGCTCAACCAAAAGGAAATTTAGCTTGAGCTGGTTAAAATTACTTGAGAAGTTTAACCGTTTAACCAAATCCAGTAAAAAGCTCTTCTTAAATGCACCATACAACATCAAACATGAAAATAAGAAGGCTGTTCAACTTCATTATAATGAATGGGTAAAAGATGCAACAATACTACTAAACATATATATTACCATTTCTAATTTGTACAAGACCCATATTCAAGTGAAAGATCATAATCTTCTTGCAACAGTTTCAGTACCATATTATGAGGAAGGTCTAGCAGAAATACGGGTTCACCTTCAAGGAAATTATGGAAAGTAAATATCTCACAGGCCATATGACAATTAGTAGGTTTTCTTTCACTTTGCATTAGGAGCAGCATCCACTCTTCTGACCAACAGGCTGTCCTCTGATTTGCACTGTTGGATTTCTAGCATTGTTCATGGCTGGTTGACTCGCCATTCTGTATGAATAGTAGAAAAGGCAATAGATTAACAATATGAATACTCTTGTGATTAATAGTGTAACAAAAAAATTGCAAACCAACTTCAAGGATCAACATTTGGCACGTTAATGAGCTTTATTTTATGCCATACCAACCAATATGGTTAAATTACACATGCCACAATTATGTATGAAATCATCAGAAGATTCCCTTAGTTTAAGGTTCAAATTGATCAGTCTCAATCATAATGGTAAATGATGACGGAACTTTTAGTACCAATAAAAGCAAATTATGTCTACATTCTCAATTAATGTTAAACCAATTTTCCTGAAGGTCATATCGCAAAATCCTCTGTTTACTTTAGAATTGAGACTGCAATCTCTTGATAAATTAGCCACATTCCAGCTAAAACCTATTCAAACTAGAACCTCTTATGACTTAATAGATTTATTCTAGCCAAACTAAAGGGATACCTAACCGTTGGAATATTTCTATCAGAAAGAAATTGGGGTATAGTCCTTCATTTGATGCCCGATCATAGGCCAAGAAAGGTTGCCTTTATTTCATGAAGTCAAAGGGAATAGAAAAGATGATACTGAGTCAATCTCCACGGTCCGCTAAGGCACGTCAACTTATTAACTGTGGGCTCTAATAAGTATTGAATTATATATTTTGTATATTTTTTCATAGCCATATAGAAATGGGATCATACCTATCCTTGATTGAAGACGCCATAGCCATGAAAGCTTGTTCTACATTAGTAGCATCTTTTGCACTAGTTTCCATGAAAGGAATGCCTATCTCATCGGCTAATGCCTACTCAGGAATACAAGAAGTAACAATTAGGAGGGCGGAAAAAATTGAACCAACGAGGCACTTGCCACAAATAGTTAAACAATATGAGAAAACTTGGCTATACCTTTCCAGTTTCGTATGATACAACTTTATTTGCAGTAAGATCACACTTGTTGCCAACCAAAAGTTTGTTGACATTTTCACTAGCATAACGATCAATTTCACTCAGCCATTGTTTCACATTATTGAAACTTTCCTGGTCAGTCACATCATAAACAATCTACAACAGGATCCACCAAAGAAGATGCCTTTTATGATGACAATCAATATTGTTAAACTAGAAAAGGAAGCTACAGAAGTGAGAAACATTACTATGATGCCATGTGCGCCACGATAGTAGCTACTGGTGATTGTTCTAAATCGTTCCTGTCCGGCAGTGTCCCACTGCAAGGAAACAAAATGGAAGTCAAGCACTTATTCATGATGGATGACGATACAGTTAATGCAGCTTCCAAAATGCATATATACATTAAGGAAAGGGGGGAAAAAATCATACAATTTGAAGTTTGATAGTCTTCCCATCTTGCTCCACTGTACGTATTTTCTACCAAAAAATAGAAATGAAAACAATTTCAAGGGGCAAATAGAAAACATTTTGTAGAAAGATAAACCAATGTCGGTGGCATCAATAGCAGTTACTTACAAAATCAACGCCTATGGTGCTTATGTAACTCTCAATGTATGAGTCATCCTGCATTAAAGGCATTAATGAGGTTATCAAGTCTAAAACAATTAGCTCTTTAGAGAGAACTTGACATACAATCAACATCAATCACTAATATGCAAGCATATGTATACAAGTCTTGGTAACTATTCAAAGATATTACCCATTTCAAAAATGCCTTTACATGTTAGTTAATGGATAACGTCTGAAACTAAATTGGAATTTTAATCACTCAGATAAGGTCACTTCCTAGAAGAAAGCAAAGAAAGAGACAGGAAATTAATTAGCCATGTCAATGAAATTCAATATCAGTATTTGTTTGGATCATACAGCAAATCTCAGAAGAAGACACGATTTGCCAACACCAGAATCTCCAATGAGAAGAAGCTTGAACAGATAATCACTGCAAAATTGAGCAAGGAAGAGTCAAACAGATGGTATTTGTTTGGATCATATATATCCAATATGCCTCCAAAAGCATATACACGTCATCATAGCCTACCAATATGAAAATGTCAACCAGCTAATTATATTTTACAGATTGTTAACTTTCTTCTTCAGTCATCATTCTAAACCATTTTATAAGATGAAAATTATGTTGCAGTTGATGAATCGTAACCAGAATTGCTATCTCAACTATGCATAAGCTAGATTATAAAATAAGCTTCGCCTAGAGAAGAGTCCACAGAGTAAAAATTAGCACGTGTAAAGAAGTAGCATAGTAAACAAATTTTCGGGCTGAGAAATCTCACATTCAACAAATCTTATCAGCAATTTATTGTTTCTGAATGTATTAAGAAGAGAAAAATCCTCGAAGGCCTATACTGCAGAGTCAATTATTTTATTATCCAAAAGATGACCTTCTGACTTCATCCATATCAAATTCTTCACCCAAAACTCAAACATAATAATCGAAAACCAGCGAATGGTCATAGAAACCATCTATCATAACGAAATAGGTGTCAAAAGTTGACCGAGACACAAAAAAATTAGCTTACCCACTCTGGGAAATAAACGTCAACAAAGTAGAATGAATTTCAAATCAATCAAATAGATCTAAACCAAAACTCAAAGTTTTAGGGTTTACGAACCAAATCAGGCATCCAATCAATTACTAGACACGATTCATCGCCACACAAAGGCATCTCAGGTCCTAAACCATCAATAAAGCGGTCTCGTAACGCGGCGTTCGAAGCCCTAAAGCTTCTATATAAATCATACTAAAAACATGAGTTGGAACTTACTACTCGGTAGTCATGGTAGCAAGATAAAATTAGAAGGCGTCGGCGTCGGCGTCGGTGACGGTGCCGGAGTGTAATATCTCTCCGGCGATATTATGCCCGGTGGCTCCCAAAGTATCGCGGCAAAAAACTAGCTAAGAGAGATCGAAGAAAATAACTAACACAACGACGTTGCAAAAGCGTAATGTAAAAGGAGAACGAAACGACAATTGAAAGAGTATAAATAGTCTGCGTTTAGAGAACTTACATTGGGCCGAAGTCGGATCGAAAATAAATTCTAGAAACTTCCAGCTGTTATATCAAAACTTCTCCCTATTGAAATTAGCTATTATTAATAATTAAAATTATTATTATTGGAAAGAAAAAGTATTAAGTTTGGTCTGAAACATGATTAACTTGAACTTAAGTAGTTAACTTCAATCGGTTCGAATTGTCAGTGAATATATAAAATTAATCAAGTTGATTTCATACAACAGTTTAAGTTATTGTGATGAAACGGTCACTTAATATAATATTAGAGTCTTTGTGACTAAGTGAATGTGAATTCAATTTCTACCACCTATCTATTATTTAGTATAAGATAAAGTAAGTTTGTACAAATTTTAATTCCAAAATTTTTATTAAAAAAAAAGCTTGTTAGTGAATATGTAAAATTAATTAACTCAGTCTCGTATAATATCTTAAACTATTGTGACTGATTGGACTAAATCGGACAAACCTTGTCAATCAAATCGTTACCTAAAGTGAAAATCTTCTTTCCTTAAATGTGAAAATCTTTTTGTTTTGGGAATAAAAATATTCTCTTTGTATTTTTGGATGGGAAGTCCTGAGTCCTCTAGGAAAACTACTTCGGCTTTATATATGTACATGCCCAAGTGGCTACTCAATCACTAAGAAGCCAACATTCCCGATACAAGTATGGCTCCAACAGTTCACTCAAACTATGAGTATCTCAATGCCCACCAACCTGCTTCTTCTGGTTATGTAAGTTAATTTTGTTTCATGCATATATGATTTTGCAGTTTAGTTATGATGGTGTTCGTGCTCATTAATGGCTGCTGCAGGAAATCGGCCAAAGTAAGAGGCATGTTGGTGGTAAAGTGCCGAGAAAGGATAACTTCATCAGTAAGATACGGAGGGACGACAAAGCCACCAAAATTAGCAGCTTTTTGAAGAGACAGCCTACACTCTTCAAGAAAGCTAACGAGCTCCAGAAGTTGTGTGGAGTCTCTGTTTCGATAGTGATTTACTCCCATGACGGAACTCTCTACACATGGCCCGAGAACGGAGAACAATTGAGGAGTTCCATAACCATGTTCAAAGGAATTGAACCCAAGAACAAGCGTAAGCTCACGTTGATGGACACTTTGGTAGAGAAGAAGAGGAGATTGGAGAAGAAGAGGAGAAAAGTTGTGGCGAACAAGTTTCAGGAGCTGACCAGGTGGCTTGAGGGGTTATCAGAAGATGCGTTGAAAGAACCAATAGGTTACTTGGAAAAGAAGCTTATGGATTTTAAGGCGAAACTAGGTAGAGAAACTACTGGTCAGATATTGGAGAACCAAATGGTCCAGAGTAATGACATTAACTTCAATCTTCAGGACGCTTGGGAGGGAATAAGACGAGATGCAATTGGTACTCGTGATCTTTATTGGAGCGATTGTCCTTTTAGTCAGTTCGATTAGAATAACAGTATTCGATAATTGGAACAGTTACATAGTAATATACACTTCCAATTCAATTTTGAGAGTCAATGCCTTTAATCAGTTAGTGGTTTAGAGGAAGGAGCGTTAATCATGTGAGGGTTAATAGACAAAGGTCATAGTTTTCGTCTGTAATTCCTTGTGTCACCCTATAACGGACCATAGGGCTTACGAGTGGTTTCCGTCTGTAATTCCCTGTGTCACCCTATAACGGACCATAGGGCCTATGATGAATGTTATTACATGTTGGAATGTAACTTCCATTACGTCTTTAAAAATAAAATTATATATTATTGAATCTCTTCAGACTTTATAAAAATAACATATTATTAAATATCTTCATATTTCGCAAATTAACGAGACTTTTATCGAATTGTTGTTATTTTATAAAAAATCATTTTTAATAAGCCTAGTTTTATTTTTTTAGTATTTAAAACTTGATTAATCAATTGTCTTTAACACATCATCAGCTCTCTTATGTATTATATTTATTATTTAAATCTAGTGTAACACAATATATGATTAAACATATAAATAATTGGTTAAATAAAAATAAAATTTTGAGTTCATTAGAGTTCAAGTTGAGCTTGAATTCGAAAGGGTCCGATTAAATCGTAAATCAATTATTAAAAAATCAAAACCAATTTACTTGATCCAGTTTTTTCAATAGGTAAAAATATATAGTATCCTTCTTCAATCATAATTTAGGTTCTTCAATTTCGTTTGGTCTTTACTCTATACCAATTTTAAGACCATACTTTCTCAAATTTTAAGATTAATGTAAATATCAATCAAGTTTGGATTTTCTAAACAAATTTTTAAAATTTAAATTGAGTTAAATTTGATATTCTACAACAACAAAAAAATGATATTGTTTTTTGAACTTTTTTTAAAAAATAAGGATCAAAGTTTGAAATTTATTTTTTATTAAACTCACATTTAATTGAAATTTTAGTGAAATCGACATGTATTTCTTAAGCTCGAGTGGAAGTTGACCTTTTCGTGCCAAGCCTAGTTGAGTTGATGTAAGCAAGTTGGTGCTACATATAAAGATTGGACATAAATAAACATGTCAACATTTCAAGCAACATTTACCAAACAGGAGAAAGCCTTCGTATAACCTCAGTAAGTCAGCAGCAAAGAGAATATCTATTTTTTTATATATAAAATGAAAAATGAACCAACATTACACCGAAATACAGGAAAGACAGGTTCCCGATAAATCCTCTAAAAGAAGCATATGGCACCCAATGAGTGCAGTGACAAAATAAATGACGTCGACAACAAAATGTCCTGCATAATAAGCCAGCCAGTCGGTATATCTGTTATTTTCTTGATAGAGATGTTAATGAACAACAGTCCAGTTCCTATGTAACCGCTCATTGATGCCTCAGATAGCTTAAGGGAGAAGAACCACCGATTGACAGCAACTTTACTTTAAATAATGGCCTTTGGCTATATGCTGCTTTTTTCTTTCAATTATAAATTTCTCAGTTCTCACGAACACAAGCTGTATATGTAATGCAACAACCTGTCACAGCCAAACTTGGACTTTCAAATTTCTCTCGACTTCCTGTCCTGAGTCCGGATCACCTGTCGAAGACTACTCTGGTTTATTCTGTCTAATAAACCAACGACGCCGTTTTCTTCACAAATATTACAAAGCCCTCTTAAATGCACAGACGCCTGTGGGACCTACCCACAGGCGCTGTTTGCTCCAAGCCAGTTTTGCAATTTACGCCGGCTTTGATTTTGAGGACAGATGAAGCTTTGCAACTTACAATTTGTTCTACTGTCCTTAGAAACGGCGTTTAGTATTAATAATATTTCTGTGGCTTTTCTTAAATCTGATTTTTTGCTTATTCTTAAAATAATAAGGATAAATATTATACCACTAGTATTATTATTAGTATTATTATTATTTCTACTCTTATTCTTATTCTTATAATTTTGAACAAATTATATATGGGTTATTATTATATTTATCCTTATTATATATTGGACATTATAATTATTATTATAATTATTATTATCATTTGTTATTATTATTAAGTTCCTTTTGGAAATTTCAGTTATGTTTATTATTATTAATATTATTTATATAATTATAATGAATTTGATATTATGATCCTTATTAAAAGT
>JANIHY010124017.1:0-14666 GCA_027479065.1 Erythroxylum brevipes
GAATTTAGATATTGATTTGGATTCAATTATTGATGATTTAAAAAATATCCTAATTCAATATATTGTTCGCCTGTTTCACTAAATTTAAAAATGATATAATTTAATATATTGTTGATCTGTCCCATTAAATTTAAATTGTAATTGAATAAATAGTTGATGTTTTTCATCTTAAAAGTCCCGCATTTACCGAATTTAATAAAGAAAAATGACAATAAGGGAAAGAAAAACAATCATCGGCTGAAAAGGAACAGAACGCGCAAGTTAGCATGCAGCACATGAAGTCTACAAAGAAGCGCAAGTTAGCAAGTTCCGATGCTCCATACGCCGACTGTGTTCGCGCACCCTTATCCTACGCATCCTCCTCGATCCTTTCTCTTTTCATTGTCAAATTGTCGAAGTGTTCTGTTCATATTAAAACCTGACTCACTCGCTAACACCTTCTCGTCTTGACAATTAATTGATTGATTACAAAGGCCCCAAGAGAATCTCTCCTTATGTAGTAGCAGTCTTCCAAAATCTAGGGTTTCTCTACTTAGGGTTCTTCTCTGTGCGGTGTCAACAACATTAGCTTCATGGACCACCGGAGCCAAGCCAAGGACTCCCTCTCCTTCTCTTCTCTCTTCAATCTTGAGGTTCGTCAACATCGGTTTTTGCCCTTCTCTACTGGGTTCGTCTTTTTTTTCCTATTACTGTCTATCTTTTCGTTGTTGGATAGGATTCTGTCATTTTGGTCCAAATTTTTTAGTTCTTTTTGGTATTATGGCTGTATTTTATTTTATTTTCTCGTTTATTAATTTCAAGACTTTGGATCTCAATTGTGCCTTCTTTCTTATTTCCTTTTGTAATTTATGTGTTCTTGTGTTTAGTCTTTGATGAACTTCAAACTTCCACAACCAGATGATGATTTTGATTATTATGGGAATAGTAGTCAGGACGAGAGCAGAGGTAGTCAAGGTACCTGCTTGTCTTTTCTTTATCAAATCCTTTTCTTTTGAAGTTGTGATGCCGCATTCTTCTTTACCTGTAGAACATAGGTTCTTGGAGGTGGATTTTGCTGCTGACTTGCTAAGCAGTGTTACTTATTCTTTTGGTGCATTTTTGTGCACTTTGGTTGGCTATATGTAGGTGGAGCAATGACAAATTGTAGCAATGGGAAGATGTCAGAGAGGGAATTGAATTTGTCTAATCGAAAGAGGTGGTCTAACAATAGTGACGGAGAGGAGGAAGAAGGATACCACAGGACACACATGACAGAAGAGCGATATCGTTCGATGCTTGGAGAGCATATTCAGAAATACAAAAGGAGGTATAAGGATACTTCATCAAGTCCTGCACCTACTCCACTTCGAATGGGAGGCCATGGTTCCAAGAGCATGTTGGGTAGTTTCAAGACCAGGAAATTGGGATATGAGCAGAGAGGAAGTGTATATGATGCGGAGACCACATCTGAGTGGCTTAATGAAAGTACTTCACAAAAGCGTGGAGATTATCTTGAACCAGATTTTCCGACAAAGTACCTTGATGATCATAGACCATTATGTAGTTTATTTTTCATTCTTTATTAGGTTGATTTCTTGCTGTTTCAATACATCTTTTCTTATGTGCTGTAAAATATTTTGCAGAATATTCTACGAACCTGCTTATTTAGATATTGGGGAAGGTATCACTTATAGGATACCTCCCCCTTATGAAAAGCTGGCATCATCGTTGAACTTGCCAAGCTCATCAGCCATCAAAGTGGAGGAGTTTTACTTGAAGGGTACACTAGATTTGGGGTCCTTGGCAGAAATGATTACCAACGATAAAAGGATTGGACCAAGAAGCCTAGTGGGGATGGGGGAGTCTCGCCCCCACTATGAATCACTCCAGGCAAGATTAAAGGCACTGGCAGCTTCTAATTCATCTCAGAAATTCAGCCTTATTATCTCTGATGATGCATTAAATTCTTCTATTCCGGAAGGTGCGGCTGGAAATATACAGCGGTCTATTTTGTCAGAGGGTGGTGTATTGCAGGTTTACTATGTAAAGGTTTTGGAGAAAGGAGACACTTATGAGGTATGTGTTTGCTTTGGAAAGTGGTATTTGGTGGAAGTAGGTTTCTTTTCTTATAATATAAGACTGGAGCTGATTACTTTACTCTTCTTTGTTTCGCATCTCTTAGATAATTGAACGGAGCTTACCCAAGAAGCCAAAAGTAAAGAAAGATCCTTCTTTCATTGAAAGGGAGGAGATGGAGAAGATTGGTAAGGCCTGGGTGAATATTGTAAGGAGAGACATACCAAAGCATCATAGGATCTTCGCCAATTTTCATCGCAGGCAGCTTATAGATGCAAAGAGATTTGCAGAAACCTGTCAAAGAGAGGCATGTTTACGTTACTCAATCTTGAGTTTTATGTAATATTAGACTCCGAGGTGTTCTTTTAATTGTTAGTTTGTAATTCCAGGTAAAGTTGAAAGTTAGTAGGTCGCTCAAGTTGATGAGGGGTGCTGCCATCCGTACAAGAAGATTGGCGAGAGATATGCTGCTTTTTTGGAAAAGAGTGGATAAGGAGATGGTACATCTCTTAGTCTTATTGCTTAATATAAAATGTTGTTTCACATCATCATCATGGACCATCAGATTTTTAAGGATTTCATTATTGTTGTCAAAATGCTGATTGTAATTTAGCCTTTAGCGCATCAGCAAAAGTACCGCCTTTCAACGACCATTGCTGTTGTAATTTTGGAGATCATTTGTATGGCAATGAAAAGCACTTGTTGATATGATGACAGGCTTTAGATTGATTTGTCGTATTAATTGGAAGAGCCAGGTCCTAGGTTTTGTAAATAAGTCAATTCCAGAAATTCTTTATCCTATTCCCTAGATTCATAAGATTATGGTGAATAACACTTTCAATGATAGTGAAATATGAGATGGCATGTGAAAAGGAAAACTAAAACTTCATCTGAGACCGCATTTGTAACACTAAGCAGAATAATAAATATTTGTCCAATTTCCATGATATCAAATTTGAAATTACAACTGACGTGACCTTGCCTTGATTTAATTCTCAATTAATTGAAAATTTGGGTGGTTGATATATTTGTATTTAAGATGTTCATATATCCAATTCTTGCAGGCAGAAATGAGGAAGAGGGAGGAAAAAGAAGCTGCAGAAGCTTTGAAGCGAGAACAAGAACTTCGGGAGGCAAAGAGACAGCAGCAAAGACTGAATTTTCTGATACAACAAACAGAGCTTTATAGTCACTTCATGCAAAACAAACCAAATTCACAGCCTTCTGAAGTTCTGTCTGTGGGAGAGGAGAAATTAAGTGATCAGGAAAATCATTTTAGTACTGAAGCTCATCCCGATGAGGAAGTAGACCCAGAGGAGGCCGAGCTGAGAAAAGAGGCTCTGAGAGCTGCTCAAGATGCAGTCTCTAAGCAGAAAAAATTAACCAGTGCTTTTGATGATGAGTGTTCAAGGCTACGTGAGGCCGCTGATGCTGACGGACTTTCAGTTGATGTCTCAGTTCCTGGATCTAGTAACATTGATCTGCACAACCCGTATGTCTTTTATTTTATTTTATCTTTTCTGCAGATAAAGCAGAAGGTTTCAAAGAGTTCCTTTTCCTTTTTAAGCTAGCTGTTAATAGCAGCTTCTTTGCTTCTGTCTTTTTGCAGCTCCACCATGCCTGTTACATCAACCGTGCAGACACCAGATTTGTTTAAAGGGAGCCTGAAGGAATACCAGTTGAAGGGGCTTCAGTGGCTCGTTAATTGTTATGAGCAGGTTATTGGGCAGTTTCTGCTTAAAGTGCTTGAAATCCTTAGTATTGCTCATTTACTGTTCCTTGTGATCTTTCAGGGTTTAAATGGCATACTTGCTGATGAAATGGGCCTTGGCAAGACTATTCAAGCCATGGCATTCCTCGCTCATTTGGCTGAGGTAATTATCCTAGTTAGTATTGTTTGAAAATTTATTTAAATACTCCTGCTCATATTAGTTTTAATAAATGGTTGTCTCAGGAGAAAAATATATGGGGACCTTTTCTAGTTGTTGCACCTGCTTCAGTCTTGAATAACTGGTCTGATGAAATTAATCGTTTCTGCCCTGATCTGAAAACTCTTCCATACTGGGGTGGAATTCATGAGCGCACGATACTTAGGAAAAACATCAATCCAAAGCGCCTATATCGCAGGTACATGCTTGCAACAAAACTTTGATGCTTTCTTAAATTTCCGAATGTTTGAATATTTTTCACATTTGTTCTACCGTTCATTGCTATGATGATTAGTATGGTTGATATGTTGGAAGAGAAAAGAGGTTAAATAATGCTGTTAGTTGCCATGTTTCATTATTATCAGTGTCTTTATGGTTCTTCTGTGATAGTTGCTGCAAAGGAATGGAGGTTTGATTTATTGACATATGTATGAAACTTTACCGGAATTTGAGTCGGAGAGGTCATGTGGAACATTATTATTTCCACAAGGGACAATTAAGAGATAGCAAAATTCTTCTTCTGCTGTCCTGAAATCAAGTAGAACTGTGAGTCTTGGATGGTTTTCTGATGCTGCAAAGGCTGTGTGCAATTTAATTGTTCACTTCCTTAGGATTGATGTCTTCCTTTGTAGTCATGTCACCTTTTGTTGAATGCAGTTTGAAGTAAAATTGTTCTGTTTGGTTAAAAGGAAACTAAATATAAAAGAAGCATCAAATTTTGACAAGAATCATTGAGTCACTGACTGCTTCTGACATATGATGGGTGCTGAGTATTTTTGTATTGATAACTTTCTAAAGGTGGCGTTTCCTGTTGCCATTTGAAAGACTGTGGATGTTCTCAGTAGTGCCATGATGGTTTTACTTCTTGATACTGTCAATATTCCATAACTTTAAGTTCTGTGTTTGAGTAATCCACTATTTACATATTTTCTTGTATTGTAATTTTGTTTCCAGGGAGGCTGGATTTCACATTTTGATCACCAGCTACCAACTGCTAGTGAGCGATGAGAAGTACTTTCGACGTGTCAAATGGCAATATATGGTGTTAGATGAAGCCCAAGCTATTAAAAGTTCCAGCAGGTTTGATTCTGTCCTCAAGTTTCTGAATTTTGTATGTATTTCTATTCATTAATTTTTTAAAGAAGAGGTAACAATCACAATCAGCAGTACAAATAACTTTTTATGGTCTTGCCTAAGCTTAGGTCCCTTTGTGATTTGATGGCTTTTGGCTTATAATTTTTTTTCCTGAAATATGATAAATGTTAATTAAAAAAGTGATCTTACATGCATGTTAAGAACAGGTGATGCTTTAAAAAAGTAGCATTTTCACGTGAATCTGAAAATAGTAATTGCCTGTTGAAATATGTATTCACATTTTGGTCCAATGGATGCCTTTTTTCAGTATAAGATGGAAGACGCTACTCAGTTTCAATTGTCGTAACCGCTTGCTCCTTACGGGTACCCCAATCCAAAATAACATGGCAGAATTGTGGGCCCTTCTGCATTTCATAATGCCGACATTGTTTGACAGCCATGAACAGTTCAATGAATGGTTTTCTAAAGGGTATATATCCACTCCTTTGATGAGATACTCTTTTTTGGATATTTCAGAGGTAGAGTTAACATTTCTCATTGTATTGCCAGAATTGAAAATCATGCAGAACATGGGGGTACTTTGAATGAGCATCAGCTTAACAGATTGGTGAGTGTTTTATTGCTCTTTCTATTAGATTGTTGGTTGCAGTGATTTATATGTTTAAGATTATGTTGGCTTAAGAAATGTGATAAAAGGTATGAGATTATCATGAACAAAAAAAATATTCAAGTATACAGTGTTATACGTGAATCTTGATTTGGGCCCTAATAATACATGTTGAATTTTGTTCTCAGTAATTGGTTATCTTTCATGCTGAGTTATTGGATGTTTTATAAATGATGTTTTGTTCTTTCTTGCATCCTTTTGGTCTTTGGCATATTGAAATTTTCACATTGTAATTGAGGCCATATAGGGTCAATTCCCAGCGTAGAGAGTATTGCTTGTTACATAAGATAATTCCAGAATTGGAAAGACTAAACTTTCCTGATACATATTGAAACTTATACGAAGCAAATTGAAAGAAAAATATAAAAAAGGTTGTATGACACAATTGTTTGATGAAGGAAAAGTTTGATGTATTCACATTTGTGATGACTTTCTTTTCTTATCTCTCTATTATGAGGAACTGTGGGTTGATGCATTCATATCTGCATATTGTTATTTCTTAGAAACTTACATATGACTCTTACAAGAAAGCAAACAGGTGAAGAGATTATGCATTTCAAAGATGAATCTCTGCTTACTATTTTAAGCTATTATCATTTCATACACTTTGAGACATCATCTTTGATGTAGGACAAATAGAATATATAGTAACTGGTAGTAAAAAATCACAAAATTAGGAAATATGGCTGATATTAGGCTACCAGAATATTAAGTTTAAAGGTTGAATTTTAGCTAGGAATGCTGAAATTTCAGATTTTGTATAGCTAGAATTTTAAGGTTCAATTTCTGGAAATTTAGGCTTAGGATTTCAGGTTTTAATATGCTAGAAGTTAGGTTTGGTTTGCTAGAATTTAGTGAGCAACTGAAACAATGGATAGTAGGAAACTAAGAATCACTTTTAAGGTCTACGAATTCCTCTTAAAAGAAAACATCTCACCTTTTAGTTAAAATTTTAAGTTTGTAGGAAAATTTCATATTGCTTGTTTTTGAAGGGCTGAATATACACATATTTATAGAGAAATTTTTAGAGTCCTTATTCTAGTAGGAAAAGATTCCTAACAAATTTAAATCCTATTGTAAGTCCTAAACAATTAGGATAATATATCAAAAATAATATATTTAACTTATTCCTATCTAATAAGGAACCCATCATAATCTAAATTTCGGCCCTTATCTTTGATGTCAGCTCAATTCCCAATCCTCATCCTACCAAATTAAAGCTTATGGTTGACAAATCTTTCCTCTTTTATTTCTTTTATAATCTCTAAGTTTTTTGCATCAATTTTATTTCATGTTAGTTCACTATGTTATGAGATATGTTTTGGACACTGTTATTGAGAATCTACACTATTGTTGTCAATTTGTTAAGATTCAGTTGAAGTAATTGCAATTAGGCCCGCAATTACTGTCTTGTCCTAACTATGTGATTTTTGCAAACTCCTCTAGGGGGTTATATATAGAACCTTGTCCAGTTTAATGCAGCATGAAGCTTCAATTGGAAATGTCTATTCAATTTGTGATCAATAAATAAATTATATAAATGTGTTGAGCCAGGTCTTCTTTTTATGTATGCGACATGTTGTTTTATGTTGTCACTTTATTCAAGTTGTGGTTAAGATCACGATTTATGTTACACTAGACACTAAATTTAGGTTTACTATTTGGTTTGGTTTTACATAGGTGATTTAAGTTTGATTCTCTACATTGAATCTGATAAGTTTCTAAAAGCCAACCTGTATAACCAACCAAATTATTCCTATTTAGTTGTAGATTGGTCGTTCCAACCATATATTTTGAAATTCTGCTGGATGTTTCTTTTTTCCTATCTTATTCAAATGTTGCATCTTTTCTTTTGGTAGCATGCCATTCTAAAGCCTTTCATGCTCCGAAGAGTTAAAAAAGATGTGATTTCTGAGCTTACTAGAAAAACAGAGGTTACAGTGCACTGCAAGTTGAGTTCTCGGCAGCAAGCCTTCTATCAAGCCATTAAAAACAAGATCTCTCTATCTGAATTATTTGACAGCAGCCGGGGGCATCTTAATGAGAAGAAAATTATGAATCTGATGAACATAGTTATTCAGCTCAGGAAGGTAGGAAATCTTTTGAAGCTTTTCTGGATTCATATTGCTAATTTTTTTTATTTTCTTTTTTTAATAAATGTGATATATTCCTAATGTCTTGTTTGGTAACTAGTAATAAAGAGAATTTTTTTCTTTTCTTTTTTAAATAAATGTGATGTATTCCTAAGGTCTTGTTTGGTAATCAGTAATAAAGAGGTGGGAATAGGAAACCTGCATTCCTAATTTTTAATTATTTGGTTATCCGTAATAGATAAAATAGAGATTGACAAAATTGGAATGAATCTTAAATAATCCTGGAGTTCTTCCTAAGGTGGGTGTGGGTATATGCTAGAATTAAAAATCAGGAATAAAAGATAAAATATATTATTAGAATATTATCAAGTTATTATCAAAATATTATCAAGATATTGATTCTTATCATAATATTATCTTCAAAATTATTTTTTATATTAATTTCTTTAATAATTATTTTATTTTGTTTCATTGATACTTTTATTCTTATCATAAAAATTATTCATAATTATTCAAAAATTAATAATTTTATAAATCATTAAAATAATTTAATTAATTATATACAAAATAAATTATATAATAACTAAATATGAATAAAAATTGAATATTTCTCTCGTTTTTATTCAACATAACTTCTTTTTTCCTGTGTGTTTCGCCTCAACTGAAACTCTCTATTCGCTATTCCTTTATGGTTGCTTTTCAACATATCTCTCTAGGTCAGTTTTTATTGTTAACTTTTTTTAATTTTTTTAATTTTCTTTTTGTGATAAATTCGTGTTTTTATTTTCTTGTATACTAACGTATTCATCATCTTTTGAGAAATCATTGATTTAGTTAAAAGAAGAAACTGCAATCCATATTCGGATTTCATTTAGGTTTTGCAAGATAAAAAAAGTCACATAATGGTTAAACATAAATTAAAAAATTTCATTACCATTCTTAATATTTAATACCAAACACTGTTGTAACTCTTTAACTTCTATAATCCCATTCCTAGTGCTTGCATACCAAACGCTCATAATCAGTAATTTCATTCCCACTTTTTATTCCCATTCCTATTTTTTTTATTCTGATTCCTTCATTACTAGTTACCAAACAAGACCTAAGTGTCACCACCTTTTGTAGAATGATAAACAAAGCGTAAGGCAAAAATCAAAAGAAAAGTGCAGTACTGTGATTGTTTTTTTTTGGTGACATGGCAGGTGTGTAACCATCCAGAGTTGTTTGAAAGGAATGAAGGAAGCACGTATTACTACTTTGCAGACATTCCAAATTCTCTTTTACCTCCTCCCTTTGGGGAATTGGAGGATGTGCATTATTCAGGAGGTCAGAATCCTATTACTTACCAGGTAACCACACTTCTGTTATTTGAAGAAAAAAACATAATATTGTTAATTTTTCCATGAAGGAAAAAGGATAAAAAGTTTCACCAATAGGATCTATGTAATCATGTAGTTTTTTATTTTGTATTCTGCTAACCATGTTTTCCTCTTGTTTTCGTGCTGTCAGATCCCAAAATTAGTCCACAAAGAAGCTCTCCGAAGTTCTGAAGTACTCCACGAAGCAACGAGGAGTGTTATACACAGAGAATTCTTTCAAAAGCATTTTAGCATCTTTTCTCCAGAAAATGTCTATCGATCTATGCTTCCACAAGAGAGCAACTCAGGCAGTGGGACATTTGGTTTTACTCGTCTGATGGATTTATCCATTACAGAAGTTGCATTTCTGGCTGGTGGCACATTTATGGAGAGGCTGTTGTATTCAATTATGAAATTGGACCAGCAATCTTTTGATGGAATCTTAGACTCACTCACGAAAGAAATTGCTGATGATTCAGATTGCAATCTTCTTGACAAGGGTAAGATAAGAGCTGTTACACGGATGTTACTGATGCCTTCAAGATCAGAGATAAATTTGGCAAAAAGGAAATTTGCAACAGGTCCAGCTGATTCTCCATTTGAGGCTTTAGTTGTCCCTTATCAAGATAGGATTCTTTCAAATATCAAACTTCTTCATTCAACATATACTTTTATTCCACGAACTAGAGCTCCTCCGGTAATGTCTAGTTAATTTTTTTTTTCAGTGAGAATATTTAGTTTATGATGTTAATTTATGAAAGTTTGACATGAACTTTTCCCTCTATAGATTGGTGCCAAGTGCTCTGATAGAAACTTTGCCTACAATATGACTGAAGAATTACATCAACCTTGGGTTAAGAGGATATTAATTGGGTTTGCTCGTACATCTGAATTTAATGGACCAAGAAAGCCAGATGGTTCTCATCCTCTTATTGAAGAGATTGATCGTGAACTACCTATTTCACAACCTGCTCTTCAGTTGACACACAACATATTTGGATCCTGTCCTCCCATGCAAAGCTTTGACCCAGCAAAGTTGCTTACGGTACATAGACTTTGTTTCTTTTAGACCTTGTGAATGAATGCAGGCAAACAGTACAAATGCTTACATTTGCACTTGATAACTTTTTTGTGCAGGATTCTGGCAAGCTTCAAACACTTGATATACTGCTGAAGCGCTTGCGAGCAGAAAATCACCGGGTTCTTTTATTTGCACAAATGACAAAAATGTTAAATATTCTTGAGGTATTTCCTCTGTTACAAAATTGTTAGAAGGTAATAGGTGATTGAAAGTGCAAGAAGTTGAACTGTAAAGAAGGATGCGCTTAAATGATCTTATGGATTGTGGCTATATATCGTAACATGGAGGGAAAATAGATAACCTTAAGCTGAGTTTGTCAAAGTTGTCCTACCTGATTTACAAATTTCTTTTGTTTGTATGTTGATCAATTTCATGTAAAATATATTTGTAATTCAGGCAGGATAACTTTGATGAATACATTTGTTGACATTAATAGTAACGTCATGTGTAAATTGGGACTCTTACAGTGAAATAAATTTGATTGTTTGATAATTGATGATTGCAGGATTACATGAATTATAGGAAATATAGGTATCTTCGACTTGATGGGTCTTCCACTATTGTGGATAGACGGGACATGGTCAAAGATTTCCAGCTTAGGTGAGGAAGCATTAGTGGACTTATTACTCCCTCTCTCATTTTTTTTTTGTCATATAATATATTTCTTTTTTGAGTTTCAATATGTTGATTATGTTTAATTCTTTGATTGCAGGAATGACATTTTTGTATTCTTGTTGAGCACACGAGCAGGTGGACTGGGCATTAATTTAACAGCAGCAGATACTGTCATTTTTTACGAAAGTGATTGGAACCCAACCTTAGATTTACAGGCAATGGATAGAGCTCACAGATTGGGGCAGACAAAGGATGTAAGTTGATTGTTATCTTACTTTTGCACATTTGAATATGCCTGATTTTTCCTGAAAGTTCTCCTCTCCATTTAATATGTTGCTTGCCTCCATTCAATTATGTTACTATAATGCTGTTGGCTGGTTAAACAAAAAACATGTTCTTCCTAAAGTTAGTTGATGTTGGTGAAGCTAATTAAACATTTTTTTAGGTTACTGTACACCGACTCATCGCTGTTGGCTGGTGACACAAAAACATGTTCTTCCTAAAGTTAGTTAATGTTGGTTAAGCTAAACATTTTTTTGTGTAGGTTACTGTATACCGACTCATCTGTAAGGAGACAGTTGAGGAAAAGATCTTGCAAAGAGCTAGCCAGAAAAACACTGTCCAGCAGCTTGTCATGACTGGTGGCCATGTTCAGGGTGATCTCTTGGCTCCGGAGGACGTTGTGTCTTTACTTCTTGATGATGCCCAACTAGAACAGAAGTTAAAAGAAGCTCCACTGCAGGTGAGTTTTAAATCTGGCAGATTCTAGCTTATTTTCCTAGGGCCTATTTCACTACTTCTATACTTCCATGGTATGAGACCTTATCCTTTCTGGTCACTTCAAAACTATGTCGATTTGTTGATTATACCATTATTTAATGAGAGGGTGGAGTGATGCGATATATAGAAATTTGGACAAAAAACTAGAATCAAGCTTTTAACTTTTTGTTCAAATTCATTTCATAAATGACATTTTTGCTTCTCAGGCCAAAGATAGACATAAGAAAAAGTCAACAAAGGCCATACGGTTAGATGCAGAAGGTGATGCAACTTTGGAAGATTTAACAGAACCTGGTGTTCAGGGATCTGAGATCTCTCAAAATGTTGAGAAAACAAAATCCAACAACAAAAAGGTACTTTTATTTCGTTGTCTTGACTTTTAGAAGGTTACATGTCTTGATAGTGCAGACAATTAACAAATTACTGAAGCCTCAAATTTCTATTAAGTGCCTAACGACATATGTCCCATTTAAGGCTAAAGAAGGAAAGCATGACAGTTCTGTTGTTTGTGAGAATCCCATTAACTCGTATTCCTATTCTCATAGTAAGAGTCCACCTTCACCTCAATGCTTGAGAAAAAACACACAAATAACATGGACAAGAGATGAGAAGAGAAACTAAAGAAGTGATTGCATGGAATATTTTGTTATACTATTTTGTCTAATACATGTAAACAGCACAGTGGAACTACTTTTTCTTTCATCCAACTAAACTTTCAACTGTTTCAGGTCAATTCACTAAAGGAAATTATAGTTTGATATTATATTTCCTTAAAATTTTGGTTTTCTAATTACTTTCCATATAGCTTTGAGAGTCTAAAGGTGATAATTTTTCTAACATGAGTTCAACATCACAAATGTTTTTTATGGTAATACAGTTGAGATACAGGATATTATTAAACTGATTTTGATTCTTTCTGAGGAGGCACCATATCATTTTTCTTGTTTTGTTTGCAAAATGAATGCTGATGCTGTTTTGTGTTATTCCTCTCTTATATATTTATGTTATTGATCTACTGTCGTAATGTGAATTGCTTCCCGCCAGCAATGGGTTTTCACTTTATCATCTGCATCTGGACTCTTGGTTTTTACTTAAAAAGTTTTGCTCTTTTTCAGAGAAAAACTTCTGACAAGCAGACTAAATCGAAGTCAAGGAATTCGACTTCAATTGACAATGAATTGGATGATCCTTTTCCAAGTGCGGATCAACCATTGCAGAGATCCAAGAGGCCAAAGAGACCAACAAAGAGTGTAAATGAAAATCTTGAACCAGCATATACTGCAGCACCCTTCGTAGATTCATCACAGAGCCAATACCCTTCCTATGAATGAGTTTGCTTTAAACAAGCTAACTTGATCATGAAAACATGAAGTGAATATATTGAAGGTATCGTATGGTGGATTACATGGATATCTCAACTGGAGAATAAATTTTCCATTTTATCGAGGTAAGGTACTTGAGGATGATGCACAAGTTATTATGAAGAGGCAAACATATATGGCCATGTTTGGACTCTGTACATAACATCACAATACTACATTAGATGACTTGGAAACTTTAGCTGCGTACAGACGTGGAGTTGCATCTGTTTCCCAGTGTTAGTACATATTTGAGGCCTTGTACAACCTCTGCCCCAACTTCAGAAATATTAGTGGAGTTGCAGGAAAATTAGTTCTGAAATGATTAGGAGCATCTACCCCTCATGGTAGATCAGTATGTATTGTTTTGATAGGTTTTGGTCAGGAAACCCCGTTTGTATGTTCTTTGTCCAGTTTACCTCTCAAAGATGTTGTAAGCTGCTCAAAATTTGGGACTTATCGTCGAAAAAAGGATCACTTGAATATAAGTTATACTTAAGTTATACATTGTCAATACTGTTTGCACTTGGAAGTATATGTAATTTCTTCAGCGTTTCTATTCGATAATGCAGTTTGGAAAATATCTTAGTTCAGTATAGTTGTCAAAATAAGCAATCATCAACTGCCATGTGCTTCAATACAATCTTTTGTTAGTGAATCTCTATTTTATCAATGGAAAACGCTTTCATACAAAGATTTTCAGTGGCTTTTAACATAAATTTGTTATACTGAATGCTTTTTAGAACCACATTAAACATTTTACTGGCATCTTAATCTGCATTTTGGCATAACAACGTTACTCGAACCAAATTTAATAGCTACATTGGTACTTTATTTTAACGCAGGAAATGATACTAAATTTGGTTCTTTAGTTGCAAAAAGGAAAAGGCTCCACAAGGACTTAAAATACAGGTGCAATTTGAGGACTTTCCCTTCAAATCGATTCCTTTAAAACCCAATTGAATTCTTTAAAAAACACATTTAATAAATCTAAAACAGCCATGTTAAAATCAACAAAAGTAAATCCAAAAACTGCAACATTAATATGTAAAGTATTATCCAACTAATAAAAGTATCTCCAAGGTTCAAACTGCCAAGACACGACATGAGAAATGGAACTTTGCTTTTGTAGTTCATCCCATCCTAGTAAACCATTTAAAAAGCCTTACAGGGCAAGCGCTTAGCATGGTGGCTGATATGATCATCAATGAAAGAGGAAATGAAAAAGTACGAGTGATCATAACCAGGTTGCAATCGCAGCAGAAGTGGAACATTGGCACTCCGGCATGCCTCCTCTTTTGAAAGTGCTCCCTCCAAGGATTGAAGAAAGCTCCTTCAGCTAGCAACCTGTTGAGTTTGAATATTGGTTGAGGCAAAGATCGAACACCTTCTCTACTGTTCAAGAGATAACTCTGCAGCAACAAATTTCTTAAATTTATCTTCTAATCTTGACTTTGTAATCTTGTAATCAGCTAAATGTATGATGTAAATGATGTAAAAGTATTGCTGAAATAAAAGAACTAAACTTCTGATTTTTCCAGCAAAACAGAAACTTCTATTGCTATTTTTAACTTCTAACTTGCTACTGGAAATCAAAAGAAACAGAACAAGAAATTGAAACTTGAATGATGATGAA
>JANIHY010124019.1:0-14663 GCA_027479065.1 Erythroxylum brevipes
ATTTTATGCACCCTATTTATAATGACAGATTGTTTAAAATCAAATATATTGCGGTATTTCATTTCCAATAGCCCTTGAAGAAAAAAATACTCCAGCATTTTCTTACATCAAAATATCATTTGTTACATAATATCCTCAAAATATAATTTAATAATCTAAAATATTGTACAATTCATCGACATAACCATAATATCCACTATGCCATTGTTATAGTAAAATCAAGTAACATAATTTAATACAATTTACATTCTTCTAATAATGCAATTGAAGTAATATATTTTTTGTATACACAATACCTTAACCAAAAGCCTTCAATTGATGCAAAATAACCAGGTTAATACTATAAATATTGTTTACATCACAACTACAAAACACCTCACGAATACAAAATAACCTAGTTAGGCAACATCAATTGCGTCATAAGTTCATAATACTTACAAAAATATTAATATGAATCCTCGAATGATTTGTAGACTAGAAGATGGATAGAGAAATCCAAATACAAAAGACTTTTTTTAAATGACTTGACAAAGAAAACAAAACCTGATCTTTAGTAAGATCATTACAGAATAACACAGTAGTCTTACCAACATCCATTTGAGATATGTCAATATTAAGAAGCTCACTAATGAGCTCTTGCATCTTCTCATTAGTTAGAGAATCATATTTAGATTTTGCAATCAAAGTATTTGTAATAGCTGCATATTATAAGGCTATTTGTTTGCAAATAGACTCAAACGTAACAATGAAACTTTCTAACCTTGACTCAATAGTATTCTGAAGTGTTGATGGTCTTTTTTTTTCTTGTAAGAACTTTCCTTTCTTGGTGACAGGTTTTTTCACCTTTTTATTCCATGGTTGGTGAAGGAATAGCCAAGGATTCTTGTGTATCAGATACCACAATAAGTTCATCTTCACCGTCCGATGATGAACACATTGTTATATTCTTTGGGCTATTAGCCTTAACACTTGCTTCAGCTATATCCTCAGCTTTAAGTCCCGTCGCTCAATATATACCCTACATCATGTCCAATTTCTACAAATATGATAATTTAAAGTTCCATATTCCAATTGCATTGTTATGATTATGTAAAAAAAGAATTACAACAAGAAGAAGATTAAAAATGTAATAACAAGAAAAGTTATAATTATGTGAAACAAAACTAAAAAGATAAGAGTTCAATCAACTTTTGAGTTAGATATTCTTACCAAGCACCATTCATCAAAACGTTGTTTCTCATAATCGATTACGCTCAACATCATCCCACTGATAGCCACTTTGTATACACATTATTGTACTTGTTTCTTAACCATTTAATATTAGAGTCAACGCGGGGATTGACATCCTTATCAAAATTGGGAATCTTGCTCAACAACAACTTGTGCCCTTTAACTATATAATTGTTCTTAAATCCCCGATCTACTTTCTATAAAGGATCACAAGCTAGTTTTTACAAAACGTTGACCAAAGCTTCAACCTCATCATCCTTCCAATACGGCTTATTCTTTCCCCTCCCACAGGCAGCCATAGCCATTCCTAATAAAAGAACGACAATGTAAGAGTTATCGAAGAAATAACATATAACAAAAATAACTTTGTTGAAAAATTTAAAGCATGCACGTGTAGTATAATAACTCACAAACACATAGTCAAACAAACAGAGATGTTCATATGGGTGCATTTCAAAAGTAATCCAATAACTTAAAGTTATATATTACTAATCGTAAACAAACAGAGATGTTCAACATTTAGGAACATTAATCGAAACCAAAACATTTCAACAATCTAACAATCATATGAAACAAACATATATTAAATTGCTAATATACATCAATTTCATTGGATTTAGTTTTCCATATATTATACATATTGGTTACCATATTATTCCTGAATGTCAACCAGTCATCAGTTGGACTAATTTCTATAATGTATTCCATTTCATCATCTTCTTCACTCTCATCTTCCTCACTCTTCTCTTCATCTTCAGTGCATGTGGATCAAAGCTCATGAACTTGCAAATGAAGTTGTGCAGAAGGGAATAAGCCATTATAATGCAAACTTGGGTTTCAATTGAGAAAATGAAGGGGATGCATGGATCTTCCATCTTCCTTTCAACAATCCAAAGCATCTCTCAGTAACATTCCTTACTTTGGAATGTTTCATATTAAAGTATTCCTTTGTTGTCTGTATTCGATGGCCATCGAATTCTTTGAGATGATAGCGTTATTTGGAGCAAGAAATCCATTTGCATTGCAATATCTAGACTCAACCAAATAATAACATCCTTTATAATTAAACAAAAAGTTAGGAATGAGTAGCATAACTCCAAGAGAAACAAAATTGGATATTGTAATAGAAATTTAGCTCGAGGGACTCGTAATCCATAAGGCATTAAGATCGCATTTTAATGTACAGTCATTTTAATATGTGCAAAAATTCAAATATAAGTGCATGTACACTAACAATATACATAAGCATGAAAAATGCAATTTTCTTAATCTGTCATTGATTCCTCATGTACTGTACTTTTGGGTTCTAACTCTTAATATAGGGATAGAATGTTATATTTATCAGATTAATCAGGAAGGTAGGGTTATTTCCTCAAATACTCCTCCGTTTTCCATTTAACTTCATCACTAGAATAACTTCTTTTAGTTGCCCATAGTCAATGTAATCAATCAATCCTCTAATTATTTCTTTAGATATCACACTATCTTAACTGTTTCCTTAATATACTTCAGGTTACTCAAAATTTTCACTTCGCAAGCCGACAATACATCTTTTTCAGATAATATCATTATTTCTTAGCATGTCCACATATCACATATTTTGAATATGAGGCATTGTTATTGATAATGCAACTTATAAGTTACCAGTCCTATGCCTCAATAACCTCATGTGGACCAATACTATTCGAGCTTAGTTTATCATTTTTCCTAATTTGGGCACACCTTACCAAGGTGGTACTCTAAAAAACAATCCATCTTTCCTTTGATAATTCACATCTTTTCAATGTTAATCCACTCCACTCTTATGTCTATCTCACTATATTCCATAACCTCGATGTTGATCCATCAAATTCATTCATCTTTCATAAGCCATTTAATTTTTATTACAAATTCATTTTACTCATCATCAATATCTTGAATCAATTATGGCCTTCAATTTTTTTTAGCCCTCTTCATTTCAAGGAAAGGGCGAATGACCCTTTTTTTCGTATAACGCCTCATACAGTATTCTAATGATATCACTATGATAATGATTGATATGCTTAACTTCAGTTGAAACCACACATTGACTTCATGATCCTATGAACTCCAAAATATAAGTTTTAAGCATATCTCCAATAATTAAGACTGTTGGCAATTCAAACATTTAGTCACTTGATTTTACATTCTTAGCCGTTTAATGTTGTTTCGGTATGTTCCTACTAGGATGTATAGGATAGGTTGTTATTTGTGCTTTCTCTAGTAATCTCTTTATTCACTCATCTTTATTAGGTACACATCCTTCTTATTTCAATCACAAGTATCATTTTTCTTATTCAAACTCAAAATTCATATTCATTTTCAATTACTCAATAAGATTCATAGATTATGAATTCTCAATTTGGGCTTTGCTAAACTTTTTATGTGGGTCTGATATTAAATTCAATAGCTAATAATACTTTGATTTGCCCAAAATTCATCTCAACATTCTATACTCTTCAGTGCACTAGTTTGGTAACCTCAATATCTAAATTTATGATACACTATTATTGAATTTTTTGTTCAATGCATCATATTACAACACTAGCTTTACTGAGAAATATTCATTTTTACATAATAATCTTCCAGTAACTCTATCGATTGTCTCAGTCTCATTTTCATTTCTTTCAAACTTAATAATTACCTCAAACTTTAATGATCTGTATAAATTTTGAAATGTTTCTGTATATATAATGTCTCCAAACTTTCAAGCAATCACTATTGTAGCAAGTTTCAATTCATATATCAAATAATCAACTCATAAGACTTTAATATTTAATTGTCTCCACACATATGAAATCATTTTATTCTACTACATTAGATTTTATCCTAATCTCTTATACAAGCATCATTGTATACTACAAAATCTCCAAATCTAGATGATATAATTAATATCGGTGTTATAATTCCTTAAATTTCTCTGTATATATTACTTAAGGTTTCTCACTTCATGATTACCTCTATTTTCTTGGGTCTCCCAACATGCTATGTTTAGATACTATACAACCTAACATTTTATTCAATCAAGCTAGGATTCCCTCCTATTGAAATTGGCATAAAATTGTTTCTACCATCATGATATGTAAGATTTCCTCAAGTATCCAAAATATTCTTCTTAATTGTTCAAATACATTCAATATCTCATTTATGATCATCGTCACTAATTGATCTGATTTTTCTTGAATCACTTTAATCTTCAATGTCATGATACTATCGGGGGCATTATTAATTAAACAAATATAGTCAAAACTCTATGTGCCCATCATTAGTTCTCGTAATTCCTTAAATAACTAATTCCTCAATAAGGTAGTATTATCTTATATTATTTTCGGTTTCCCAATTGACTTCTTCTCTTAAATGATTTTCTCCATTCATTTGATTTCCTGTGATTTCACATTGACTTGCTCTAATACCTCCTCATTCATACTAATTTCTCCACACATTTCAATTTATTGGAAATCTTAGTTTCCTGTGTTGGTAACATATTCATCATATCTGATTTATATCTCTTATACTTAATGACACCTCAAATTCAAGAATCCAATCACTTAGGTGGATACTTTACATTAACAAAATGCATACACTCTCAGTATCATATTCTACATATTATGCTTGAGTCTCCGTTAGGATTAGGACTCCAATATCATGTCTGATTTATTCCTTCATTGATCATTCTATTTATTCCTTTATTGATCATTCTTAAGAATAAACTATCTGGTTTGCTTAATCTAATTTGGTAAACTTCTTCTTTGAAGAAAATTTCTTGTTTCTAGCATCTATCCTATTTATGTAACCTTTATCAATCCATTGTTTCCATCACTACTTATCAAACATTCTTAGTAACTCAAGAAGATCATTTTTTTTTGTTTTTTACAAGGTCAAAATGTTCTGGTTACCAAAACCCGATGAAGTAGTAGACATCATTATTGTCACATATGCTTAGGTGTGTATCATCAAGGTCATCCCATTCTATCCAGAGATTTATTTCTGATAGATCACCAAGTATCTTACAATAGTAATACTTTGATCTCAATTGATCCTAGACAATATTTCTCTTTTTACCCTTGCCATGATCGGGGCTTCCTCGCATTGACATATACTAACATCAACTTTATTCCGATTCTCCAGGATTTACCTCTTTTAGTGTTACATCAAGTCATAATGATTCAATTACCATATTGGGTGCATTAACTCTTCTCATTTGATTCTTCATCTTTTTCTTAATCTCATTCTTACATAAAATCCTATCTCATATGCATCTCTAACTTTCTCTTTACAACTTATCATTCATCTCATGTAAAGTCAATTATGTCTATTTCATTCCCTTTTTATTCTTTCCTCTTTTCTATCTCATCTTCCTATTGTCATTTATTTCGTCTTCCATATGTATATCCTCAATCAATTTAGAATTATTGATGCATAATCATTATGAAAATTTGATCTCAATTCCCCTAATATCTTTTTACAATGGATCATATCTCTTATCACATTAATCAAATAACCATTTCAGTTCCAAATTCATTTTCTTAAAATCGTGACAAATTTATGTTTTCATTACATTCTGCTTATACACTTTAATCTCATCATTACTACTTATATCCCTATATTTCTCAAACAATCCATGACAATATATTCACATCTATATCACATTTTGAAGATATATCACCATAGTACAATATTGATGTCATATTCAATAATATGTCCACCAATACAAATGCGTTGAATCTTAATTTGTCATATCTAACCAAATACCATTTCTCATTTCTAAATATCCACAAATTTTCATTTTCTCATATTCTAACAAATCATCATTTTTCTCACTATTTCTATCAACTCAAACTCTTAACAAGTGCTCATCCATATGACTCATATAAATGTGACTCAGACTAGGGATCAGATGCTATTGTCTATTATGATATGACAAAAATGTATGTATCTTGACATATATTTTGAAAACGCCCATATAAGATACTAATTTTGGGCACTGATACCAAAATGTAACACCCCACTCTCTCAAGACACGTATCTGACATCCTGAGTTATGTTCGAGTGCGAATCCCACAAGGGTGGAATGTTAGAACAATCAAACACTTGAAACTCAGTACAATTTTTTCACATTTATCATACACGTACACGAAAATCAGTAATCAAATTCGGGCCCATTCTTTTGTTTCATAACTTCAAAATCACATTTATATTATTACACTCAAGATCATTCTCATTTATAAACCCTTTTCCACTTTGGAAAGTTATTACAACACATCGTATTCAAATATACATGTTACAATAATTGTAGAAAACTCAATTTAATACAAAAATAAGAAAATAAAAACGCATAGGTAAAAATACAAATGCAGACGCAAATTGATCCCGACCTCTACCTCTTACTTGAATGTAGTGGCTATACTCCCGTTTGTCCAACAGTATAACTCTTCTAAGCCTGAAAAATATTGCAAATTTGGGTGAATTTTTCAAATTTAGTGAGTGGCCATCCTTGATGGCTCACTCAATCACACAATACATATAGTACAGATATTCACATAATGCACATCAATTCATTAATAATCATATAGACTTACAGATAATTCACATTCATTGGAAATGTATTTCACATACAAAAATCAGTCAAATTATTCAAATCATACACATCAAATGCATGTGTGATGCTTATAAGACTCACTTTCAATTTGTTATTGTTATGACCGAGTGCCTATAACTGTCTCGTATCTATTGTGGATACCGAGCTCATTAATAACTGTCATATATCTGTTGAGGATATCGACCTCATTTTATATAGTGAGCCTTTGGCTCTTATATACTTTATGAGCTTTAAGCTCTTTTTCACATTTAAGCTTTAAGCTCTTTTTCTGTAGGTACTTCGGTCACAACAGCCTTTATCTTTCATGCATTCATGAAATGAAATGCATCAAATTCACATCTTCTCAATCAGTTACTTTATTTCATATTACACATATCATTAGACCTTAGTCTGACATTCAACATTAAAGTTGAGAATCACTTTTTCATTTATATGCATATTCACATTTGTCTTCGAAACTCGGTCCAACATTTAATAATCAATTTGTGTATCACATATTTCATCAAATTCACATGCAAGGAGCACTTCTGTTATTATTCATGCATTTATCAAACTCTTCGGACATTCAATGTCTGGAATTAGAACAATCACATTTCATTTCAATGACAATTCAAAACAGAAAGTTAAACATAACAAACAATGAATGAGACCATCTAGGTCAACTCACAGTACGCTCTAGATTGGTATTTGCGTTCAAGTTCTGGAAACGTTTTAATGCGGACATTTATCCTACACATCCAAATTATGAAATATACATATTGAACACACATTAATAACTTTGCACAATTATAAGTATTTATTTATCCACAAATGTTTATATGAATTATGTATAATTCATGCTCAATGATAATCCCGGGTATATTATCAAATTTCACATCTTATCCACATTCTCATTTTATAACTCAATTATTCGTTTTTTCATTGTTAGTATTGTTTGCTTTCATAATATCAATTTTTCATTCACTTTAACTTAATACACTTTACTCCTCTTATTTGAATCAAAACTTCAATCATATGAATATCTTTATTTCCATTATACACATGTCTTTGATGCTTTAATACCAACAATTCATTCACTAATGTTATTGTAACATTATATAATCATACAGTATCCAAACTCTCATTCTAACATTATATAATCATATAGTATCCAAACTCTCATTCTTTCTTATAAATTCTCCAAAATTCCAATCCTTTGAGTCTATTTTCCATGATTAATTATGCAATGCAAATGAAGTAATTTGAAAATACTTTTATAAAAATGTTACCCATTGTCTTAAGTTTCTAACAATAAAATCGTTCAATTTGGTTCAGTATTTTAAAAGTTATAATCCAAATATTTTCGGACTGTTCTCATTTTGTAATAGTACATTATACTCTACTTCCATCCAGAAATTGAAATTCTTATAGACTAAATTAACATTCAATTTCTTCAGAAAATGTGTAATCCTATGTCTCTAGTTTACTTCAAATAAATAATCATCCCATTTGAATAACTATAAAATAATATGGTCTTAAAATTCTGAAGCATGTTCAGTGAAATCATACTAGTTATCATATTCCAGTACTCCTCAACATTTTCATCTTAAATCCATTAACCCCAACTAAATTTAAGTCATGGCCATGCACCATAAACTCACGGCCATGCATCACAACAAAATTGAGTCACGGGCATGCAATCATAATGCACGACCTTGCACACCAACATAAATAAATCACGGCCGTGAATCCTCAACACACGACCACGCACACTCAATTGGACTAGTCCCCTATTTTTCATTCAGTCTCTCCCAAATGATTTCAAATGGTTAAGATTTTTGGTGAAGATATAGATTAGTGTGTTACCAGTCCAATGATTCAAGTCCCATGTCATTTAGAGTCAGAAGAAGGAGATATAGTAAAATATTGAAGGATGTTCGAATTTGCTCCAACCAAAGAAGTCACGATCGTGCTCATAAGAGGAAAGTCACGATCATGCAGAAGCATAATTGCGATTTCCCTTTTCCTCTTCCAAAATCGCGATCGTGCAAAAACATAATCGTGATTCTTCTTCTCCTTCCAAACATCTGCGATTTCTTCTTCCTTCTTTTTCTTCTTTTCTTTTTAAACCAACTTCTCTAACACATCTTAACCCCATTTTCGACTTCCATTTAGCTCCAAACATTCAAAAGCAACTCAACAATTTAGATTAAAACACTAACATTAAAACAGAAAATCCCTCACTCATCTTTCTCATTTATGTGTTTCTTTCCACTGCTACAATTTTTCATCTTATGTATATTTTCCATTTTCCTCTCTAACTTCCATCCAACTCAAATCTTGCACAAACTAAATCTAAAATCCATGCTTAAACAAAATCATCAAAAACATAAAAAGACCATTCATGCATTTCACCAATTTTTTTGCACTTTTTTCACTATTATTTTCTTACATTTTTTGCATTTTTTTCACATATGTGCATATATATACACAGTGAAAATAGAGCCCTCATATCTGTTTTCTTCAAAAAGTTTTACACCTAGTTATACATATTTTCTAAGATCTTTCAATTCCAAAAATCATTTCTACAACCTCTGAAAATATTTTTATCATCAAAACTGAAAAATCAACAAATCCATATTTTCATCTTATTTTCATGAAGAACATGATAAGTGTCAAATGTGCAATAACAACTAATTCACCATTTTTGTTTCATAAAACAACAACTCTAAAGTATTTGCACAATACTTACTTGATAAATCTTCAACTTCGTCAAAATCTCAAGAAGCCCTAATCTCCATGCAACTCACGTATATCATTATGGAAGTTGGCAAGTTTCGGTTTTTTTTAAGAAAAATGAAAGTAAACCGAAGTTGGGAGTAGCAAAAGGATAGATGAGAATAAGGGTTTTCTTTAGTGAAGATTTGATGAAAAACTCTGTGTAAAAAAAACAAGCTTGAAGAAGACATATACGAAGAAGATATTTTTAAGACCAGACAAACAATGTCCTTGTCTTTCAAAGTTTAAAGGAATAGTAGTAAACTTTTTTTTTATAAAGATCAACTTTACAAGTGACACTTGTCACATCCATCTTTTAAGACTTTAACTAGTTCTCAACGAACTAGTTCATCCATAACTCCTATCTTTTTTAGTCCAATTATCACCAAAATTTTCCAATAGCATCTTCTCACAAATCCTAAATTCATCTCTAAATTTTCAAAAATCATTTTCAAAATTCTCCAATATCATTTGGTTTCTTATTTCTATTTTCTATTCACCAATTTACTTGTCAAGCGGCATTTTTCCTTGTATAATAATATTAAACCTTTTTGGAAAATTTTTCTAAAATTCATCAAATTCTAAATCATCAAACATTATCTCTAAATATTCGAATTCAGGAATTTATACTCTCCAAATCAGTCCGTAGCACATAAAATGCACAATTCACATTGTAAACACATTTATGAATTAATTATACCCGACAATTATCAATAAATGCATGTACAATCATTTTAATGTGTGTAAAAATTCAAATATACGTGCGTGTATACTAACAATATGCATGAGCATGAAAATTGCAATTTTATTAACCTCTCATCGATCCCTCATGTACCGTATTTTTAGGTTCTAACTCTTAATATGGGGACAGGATGTTACAGAGTTGTCCTACCCTTTTCCTTCCATGTTCAATCATATGGTATAAACAAATTATGTTTCTTTATAGGCATTTATATTGTGCATAAAATAGGAGCTTCGGAATCTAAGAAACGCAAGTGCATAAATGAAGAACTTATAGGAACTCGATTTGGGTATTTCTTAATGATCTTGTTAGATTCTTGGAGTCATTCACCTACATCAAACCACAGACAACATTTAATGTAAACAAATATATATGATTTGAATGTCTTATTGCCAAAAAAATTAGTAGTTATGTTTATTTTCATATGTCTATTCGGATCACCATCTCATTTATATTCCATCAAACCACACTGAAAGGATGAGATGAAATTCAAGGTTAAATGGCATTATCCATAAATTTATGTTTGAATGAGAATATCTATTTAATCATAATAAACATGCACAATTGTTCCCATTTTAAATATATAGCATAAAAGGATTGAGGATTTCATTGATCGTTATTTTCCTTAATCCCTAGTAATCTACAAATTATTAGATCCTAAGCATAGAAACAATGATTTGAGGAATAACATTCATTAAATGCTTTTCTCAATAAACCTATGTTTTTTCCAAATTGCCTACTTGCCTAACAAATTACAAATTGGCGCTTACTCCAAGGACAAGACAAACTGAACAGATCCCAAACAAAAATAAAAACTGAAAGCAGAGACAAGAAATCTAAAAATAGAGGAGAATCATGTTACCTTGGTTTGCTTAAGCCTTTTGGAGGTGAAGGCAATATCTTACTTCTAAAAATAAAGGTGGTGTGTACTTATTTCTACAACTAAGATACAATTGTATCACTATAATTGTCAAAATTGCTATTATTTTACAATTAAAAATAAAGGATTGTATACTATAAATCTTTATGAAATGCTATAAAATACTATGAAAAAGCTCAAAAGGAACAACCATAGAAATCAAAATCTCAGGTTGGTTGAACAGCAAGACAAATTTTGGACAAATGCAATAGTATCCTCATCTAATAAGAACAAGTGATGCATTTAAAATCTCTCAAAACTTTCTTGGTATTAAACACAACCAATCTATGAAACAAAAAAGATCAAGCATTGCGTAATGTAAGCATGAATGAATATCGAGAAAAATGAATATGACCCCTAAGTAAGAAGTACCAACAAAGTCACCGACATTCTTATTGATGGCTAAAAGGAAACTAATAAATAGACAATCTCTATAATGTGAACTGAAAAATATGGCTTTCATCAGGTACTAAATAGTAGACACAAGCATTAATGGGAAGATTCCAGTTCTTTAAACACTAGAAGCAAGCACTGGGTGGGAAGAATACTCATTAATGACATTAAATTGACAAAATAGACGAGTAAAAGGAGATGATATTTTAATGCCAATGTATATCAGTGTGATAGCTTTCTTACATGCAAATCATCAGGGCACACCAATGCTGAGACATATTACTAGTTAGTACGATGGAGAACCATTCTAAAAATGTTTTTGAATAATAAGAAGAAAACTGAGTACATGAACTCCAATTTTATCAATGTTGGGGATATGACGTACCAATGGTTAATTTAGACAGAGACAGGGTAGTCAAATAGTAATCCATTTCAAGTACTTCTACTTATTGATGTGAAAAGATTGGAATCTTAGAGTAGGTTGAGAACTGGTGACTAAGTCATTGAAAAAGAGAAGCACATTTCACAAACTAAACCTAGTGGATGAAAAAATTTCAACAAAAGCAAATATTACATCAGTTAGGTGTATGGTAGTAGATATTTGAAAATCAAATGAAAAGAATGAGTATTAAAATTGATAATTAGAAATTGCAGAACTACATGCTAAGCATTAGCTTCTAGAAGTTATATTAAAATCCCAAGAGAATATCCCAACTGAGATAGGCAAGTGAACCCAAATAATAGTTTAGCACTTCATCCTCTGAACAATTGTTAATTAAAATATGAAGTAACTGATTCCACGAAAAGACGCAGGACCTTCCACAAGTTCTAACATGCATTCAATTCTTAGTTAGCAGCGTAGAACACGTTTCACTCCCAAGTCCAAACAGCGTAGAACTATTTTTTTACTTAAATAACAAAAATTGAAGTTACAGAAAAGGCATTCTATCTGAATTGGGAAAAAATACAAAAAACATAAAACACGAATCTAGAAATGTTAAGGGATCTGATCAACAAAAACTAAAAAGAACCTAATATAATTCCCATACTTTCCTTTACAATACCCACCTAACAACGCCATCTCAAAATCAACTACAACAAGCAAATCAGAGAAGAAACGATACCTATCCAAGTGGTGCTTTAACCTGAAATCGGAGAGCTCGATGTAGAAGTAGAAAAGAGAGTTAACAATTTTCCTAGATCAAAAAGGGTATAGAATTAGAAACAGAAGTATGTCGCAGAAGCAGAAGAAGAAACAGAAGTGTGAGAAAAATTCTTACTGGTTTATAGTAACTGATACTTTAATAGTGGAGCTTTACGCACATGGTGAGTGAAATGACAAAAACTACAGGTGTGTGTAGTTAGAGCCAAACGAAGTGAGGAGAGTGAAGCAGAAGACGCGGTAATGTGCGCCAAAAATATGTGAAAGAATGACTCCCATTCTTCTCGATTACGAGAGGAATGGAGCAATGGTCGAAAACAAGGAATTAAAATAAAAGCTCTGTATTTATAGTTACTTATTAAACAGTAGTTTTCATTCCATACTCGTTCCTCTTTACTCATACTCACTAAACAAGCATATCCTTATTTTCACATTGTATTTGCTTTGAACAAAAGACTAATGAAGATAATAAGCTTAAAGATAGAAAGCACGGATCATGATTATTTTCTATTGTAAATTACTATTACTAATAATTTGTAATCTTGTGTGTATTATATTTCACTGAGACCAAAAAAAAAAAAGAATGGAAAGTAAATAGAGGTGTTTTAATAGATTCGTTCAAGTTTGCAGTGGCAGCTACATTACATTTACCTAATCAATCATTTGAGGAGAAGAAGAGCTTTGTAATGGTCGAGATGATTGGGGACCGAGAAATATCCTCAATTATGTTACATTTACGTCCAAAGGACCCCGATGGTAGATAGATAGGCCACAAACGCATCATATTGACATGACCTAAGAGCCTTGATATTCAATGGCTGTCCCCTATCTAACTTTGTTCTCTTTTCTCCACGCTTCTTACTGTTGTTTTGTACGAAAATATGTGAAAGTAAAGATGTGTGCATGCAGACACAGACACACACACATGTGCAAGAAATAGATAAGTTACCTACCAAATCTGATCAACCTATCAATTTCCATCCACAGATTGCTAATATCGATCCCAACTTATACGTGGGAATGTGCATGTATCTATCGCCTAGTCGTGGCTTTTCCACACAACTCTATTTTGGATGAGTATAGTAGTGAGGTTGATGGTCAACCAATAAGAGGCATCGATTTTCTTTAGTAGTTAGCTAGTGATGGGGTTCCGCTTATGCATGTCTTCCCATTTTATTAGTATGTTATTAAACGCAATAGATAGTATATGATTGCAATTTTTATTTTCACTGCGTGTTGCGATCCTTTAATCTGAAATTTAGTCGAAGAAATTTCAAGTTTTTAATAGAACATATAACTTGAAATGACGATGTGCTTGGTGATGAATCAATTTATCAAATGCGAGTGTCTACCTTATGCTTTGGATCTAGACCCCTATAGCCCATGACCTTTTAATCCTAGTTTTCTGGTTCAAATAGGCCGACAACAAACGAAACAAGGAACCAACTTCAGGATTCCTTGCCACTATCGATGCCTTTTATTCCCTAAAAGAGGGAGGTATTTCTAAATTGTATAAGTAATGTACTGGCCAGTCCCAAACTACGAACTAATCATTTAAAAAATAATACAATTATAGCTCTAGTGATTGTAGGCATGTAATAAAATGGGTATATCTAACAAGAGGGCTAAGAGGAGGAAAATAAAAGGATAGCTCAATGTGGTTTGATTGTGCCATGCAAGACAATCATTAAAAAAATTTATTGGTTCTGTTCATTTGATCCGTTTTAACATTAAAATTTTTTATCTGGTTAGTTTTATGTTTCGATACATTTTAACAATTTTTGTTATTAAAAATTAATCAATTTATTAATTAATTAGTTAATTTTTATAAATTAATAACTTT
>JANIHY010124094.1:0-14616 GCA_027479065.1 Erythroxylum brevipes
TTTAATAAATTAAAAATGACTTATAAAGACATGATAAAAAAATTTATAAGGTCAAGATTAAATATTTAATTTTACAAAAATTAAAATTTGATAATAATAAAAATAGAACAAAAATTAAAATTTACAAAAAATTTACAAATGTTTGGTGCAGAATTCATAAGCATAACATAGTGGTTATGCTTATGACACGTGGTTGATATTTACGAGGGTTATATATCTTAGAAGAATGAGTCCTCAAAAAATTAAGAAGAAAAATGAAATGGTTGATATTTTAGTGTTATGGAGAAGCAGTAGAGTGGAACATGCCAGCGTAGGTGGTTGGCAGAATTGGTTTTTCAGTTGTCATAAGTAGCTGTTTATATGAAAACGTTGTTATTGAGTAGCTTTTCAAAAATCAACTTTTTGGGATAAATAAGCTACTTGTTCATCTTCTTACCAAATGAGAATTTCAACTGTTTGAAATGGTCAAATGGATGAAAGGCTTGAATCAGCTAAAATGTAGCTGATTCCTTATTCACCAAACGCAACCTCTGTCTTCTCCAAGCATAAGTTGCTTCTCTATGGCGCGACACAGAGGTAGCAACCCCAAATTCTACTCCTTGCTCCCACCACCATAAGCCTTCTATCACCGGTTTCCAACAAGCCTTGCCGCTGCCGACTTTATCTCATGAAATTGCACAACCAAAAATCGCATAGCCACGACTTCTTCTCCAGAAATGTCTCCACATTTCTGCAAACCGTCATCCGTGGTGTTGCCTGTGGCATCGTGAGCGATGCCAGCTAGTGATGTTGAGGGATACCCTTGTCGTCTTATTCATAGATGGGCAATACCGTGTTGCCTGTGACGTCGTGAGCGATGCCAGCTAGTGGTGTTGAGGGACGCCCTCGTCATCTTACTCGTAGATGGGTGATAATCACCCATCTAAACCAGTAAACGTAAAGGACAATCACAAATCCAATAAACGTAGACCAATCGTAAGACATTTATTGTGCCTCCACGCCATCTATTGCGCCACCAATCTATAGGCATAAGGCATCGCCAGTAACCATGGTTCTGTGGTTGAACTAGCTGCGGTTCATCGCTGGAATCAACCCTTATTCACCAATGGCATTACTCTACTAATTTCAAGTATTCAACAGCGGCGACCACCGTTGGTGTGTGACTGTTGAACTCACCAGCCACCAAAACACAAACAATACCTAATGCTTATTCTATGTTTTCCTCATTAAAAACGTTTATTAAGTAATCGCAAGAATGGACAATAAGAGGAAAAACGCCAAGACAATTTGGGTATTCATAGTTTTAGGGTTTTTTCATATCGCTGCCTATAAACCAAAATCCAGCTATCATATAATGATTTTGTGGTTCTCAAGCTGGAAGTTGCAAGAACCAATAATGCAATCCATAAATCAACCATTCTAGTTCAGGCTATCCATTCAAAATCAAAACCCATATTTGCAAATTCCAGAATGCAAAAACAAAAACTCTAATCACAATAGCCACAAAGCACACCCATCAAGCCTTTTTCAACACTTAAGCAAAACCCACAAAATTTCTATAATAAACGCAGATTCCATTTGTATTTCCAGAACTCCTAGGCTTCCCAAAACAATTGCAAATCTTTTATTCTAAAATTCCAGAATTCTAGAACAATTCTAGTCTTTGTGGTTTTTAGGGTTTATTCGGTATTAATCTGAAACACCTTTCAGATTTTGGTTGCAAACTTTTTGCAATTCAATTCCAAAATTATAACACCAATAACAATCAAACATTTTAATCAAATTATAGAAATAAAATCGACTCTGATACTACTATTGGGAATAATCATGAAACTTTTTCATGACTTTTGATTTCACAAAAATCAAGATCTATTTATTTCTATAAAGTGATTAACAAATCATAATAAAGTGAAATTTAATTCGTACTTTATTCCAAAACTTAATCTTTATCTTGTTATATCCTTTGAACTGTTCCCAAAACTAATCCGTCTCAAACACCGTAGCCGCACAAATGTCTGGCCTCTAACGGTATTCACATAACAGGTTGAGAAAACTCTGAAACTCTTACAAAGATGGTTAAGCAAGAAGTGATAACTCTGTAGAGCTTAAGCCTATTTATAATAAGCTTTGGACATTCTAGTAATTTAATTGAAATTAAATTCTAATTTTAATTAAACTTTAATTAGAATTACAAATTATTCAAATTAAATATCCATTATTCCCATATAAGATTTAATACCTCATATTGATCCTTATTTATTAAATATCTCATATTTAATCATAAAGTTTCTCAAACTTTACAATCAAGTCCAACTTGATTAAATTAACTTTGTTCTCTTCAACCCATTCTATATGTGAGACCTATTAGGTTTTCAAATATATTGAAAAATATTATAAAATTTAATTTTAATTCATAATTAAAATTAGATAAATTAAAATTTCTTTTAATTAAAATTAGATAAATTAAAACTCCTTTTAATTTATCTTCAGTTCTCCAATTAAACAATTTATAATTATAGATCAAGATTACCGTTTAGCAACACATTATGACTACCCAACTATTTAGAAATGTCAAAGTGGTTTTGACTAACATTTTTGTGCATAATTTTTGTTGTTGTATAATTCAATCATTTCATCATATAATCCTCCGATTAGACATAGAATATGAAATTAATGATAAGTCTAATCATATTAGTTCTTCGCCATTAGCCATTAATTCAATTAGTGACATTTGTAAACCATTTACAAAGTATCATTTCACCTTGGCCAAGGATTTCTTGAATTAATACTAACCGAGAACAACAAAACATTCTCCCTAATTACTTTCAATTATCTCCATATAGTTCATGCTACATCCAATGACTACTGATTAAACAACCTATGATTAAATAGATCATACGTAACATCAAAACATAGCAATCCTCATACAAGATAACTTTGATGACCTCAAGTCAAAAGATCACTCATACAATTATCATAATGAGAATTCCATAGACATATAAGTACTGTTCCAAATGGATTTTTTATACAAGGTATGTTCAGTGAATTTGTTCTCTAGCAAGCACCCACACGTTTGTTTAAGTATCTTTATACTTTAGCCTATGAGATTGACTACTTCCTTCATAAGGAAAAACAAAACGTATGCTAGTCTTTTTATATCTATTAACGTCTAATCTTAATAGAACAATGGCTAGGAATATTTAGGAATAATGCATAAATACGATATGAATCTCATAATTATAATCTCATTATAATTTTATTTGCAATGTGCAATTATCCTATGGACTCTATAATATACATGTAAATATGTATAAGATAAAGAATGCTTTTAAATAATTTGTCACTAAACTACAACTAAAGCGATTGGCTGTAGGGCATAAATCAACAATCTCCCACTTGCATTAAGCCAATCTTTTAAGTATCCCATATCATATCACCTTATGACGATTATTCTACTACTAGGGTAGTGAATTAATGACAGAATTCTACAAGATTCTCTATAGTGAGCACTTGATTAAATCTTACAACTCCCATCTTAATTATCATCATACTTAAGAAAATTTGCCTAAACATATTCTTGGATCTTTGATGAGACATTAGCTCCTTATGCATGCCCAATGAATGTTCTATAGTAGATTACTGTCTTGAACAATGCAAAAAACTATATTAAGTTCATTAAAGAACTTGTCGATCAAAATTAATCATTTCCATTAAACGAAAAAGGTATTATGGCTTTATTTTCAACCAGTTGCTACATTGGAACTTTTCCAATCCTAAATGATATTGTTCTAAGTAAATAAACCTTAATAATGATTTACTTCCAAAGTTATATCCTTATCATCTTGAACTCAAATATCAACTCACACATAGAGTAATAAATATCTTTAATACTTCACAAGCATCTTATATCTTAAATACTAAACATCTTTAGTACTGGTTGGGTCGGTCGTGCTGGGCCCGAACCCAGTTATAACAACCCGCGGGCCGATTGGTCCACTCACTAAAGATCAGTCTTATACCTAATGGCTATGTCAAGATCAGGACCAATCCAAGTTCTCCTTGGCCCATTCGCAGGTGAGAGACTCCCATGCAAACGTAAAAACTTAAACCTATTGCTCCATATATAAGGAACAACTTGGCCATAACAGAGGTACACATAATCACAACCCTAGCTTTTTCTGCTTACAGCGATCCCACCTTCATTAAAAGACTGACTTGAACGTCGGAGGGGCTTATCGGGAAACAACCCTCGACGTGCCTTCTTTGTTTTGCAGAAACCTTCAAGCTAGAATTCTCACATTCGACGATCAACCTCATAGATCCAAATGGCAATGTACAACCTCGTCAGAATCAGGCTGAACCAATTGTCGCCCACCGTGGGGCCCGACTTTAGGGCACCACGTCCAGAAACATGCAGATCAGTCAGGCGGCAGCAGCGAACACTGGTATAGCCGCCGTCGTGGCTCTGGCTTTGCAACGGATGGGTCTGCAGTTACCTGCAGTTATCTTCGAACCCAGACGGTCAGCCGCAACTGCAAAACCTAGAACAAGAAGAGCAGAGCGTAACCTTGGAGGATAACACAGGAATCAACATACGCCCGAATCTCCAGCACCTCTCGGAGGCAGACCCTCCTGTACCTGTGAATACCTCCCTCACCCGAAAATAGATTGAAGAAGCTGCTGATCTGGTGATTCGCCAAATTTTACAATCTCAGTCGGCACAACAACAGCCGTCTGCACGACAGACCAGTGTAACGACCGATCGTCACCCTACCGAAGCCTTATAAAAAATGGTGGACGAACGGATCAACGCAGCCATGAGCTTCCGCCCGGATCGCCAAACAACTCAGTACAGCTCTCCCTTTACTACGACAATCTTTGATAGCCTCCCGGCGCTCGGCACCAAAATACCGACACTAGAAAAATATACTGAAAAGACCGATCCCCTGGATTACCTACAGTACTTCCAATCCATGTTGAATCTACATTGTGTTCCGGACGCCATCTAGTGTAAGGCTTTCTGTACGGCCATTCAAGAGGGAGCTCGGCGGTAGTTTAATAGCTTAGCCCCGAGCTGTATCACATGTTTCAAAGATTTCAGGTTATTATTCCTGAACCAGTTCGCCACAAGTAAACGGCCGCAGAAGACGGCCTTGGAGGTAATGTAATTGACCCAAGGGCGGAATGAAAGCTTGCGGGAATTTATCACTCGGTTCAACAATGAAGCGGTCGAGGTCCTCGACCTCACTTGCTCGTCCATGTTGGCAGCGCTTATGAATAATATGAGAGATGAGGAGTTCAAAAAGTCATTGGCCCTCGATCAGCCCCGATCTATTCAAGAAATAAGAAATAGGGCAGATAAGTACATTCAACTCGAAGAAGTGCTGAACAACACGAAGCGTAGGTCGGATGATCGCCTGCCAAATGATAGAGCAAATGGTTCGCACAAGCGGCAGAAAAGCCAGTCGAGCTGGAGGAAACCGACCGATCGACAGGGATATCGACAGGAGTTCACCCCGCTCAACAGATGATATGCAGAAGTACTAACGGCCATGAAGGCGGAGGGGGAACCTATTCGAGAACCCAAAAAAATGAAGACTTCCTTTAAGGATAGGAACCTGGATTTATATTGCCGTTTCCACAAAGACATCGGTCATGACACGAAAGATTGTTGGCAATTAAAAAGAGAAATCGAATCCCTTATCCAGAAGGGGAGGCTGGGTCGATTTGTGAAACACGGACAGAATGCCGATCGAGATAATGAGCATAAGATCGGTCGGCCCGAAAACAGACGACAACCTTGGAGGCGGAATGATAGAAATGATGGAAGGAGGAACAACACGAATACTAATGATCAGCGCGAAATAAGGGGTCGATCCAGAGCAAGAGGCGATAGGAATGATGGGCAACAAGCTGACCGACCGGTGAGGGTCATCAACATGATATTTGGTGGCAATGCAGCGGGCGGATCCACTGTTAAAGGAAGAAAGAGATATGCCAGGCAGGTCGGTGAAGATCTGTCAACCAAAAGAAAGAGGCAGAACGGCGGGATAATATCGTTTGACGAGTCAGACCTCGAAGGTGTAAGTTGTCCTCACGACGACGCGCTCGTTGTAAATCTGAATGTGGACGGGAACGAGGTGAAGCGTGTAATGATTGATACGGGAAGCTCGGTCGACCTGTTATATTACGATGCCTTCAAGCAGATGGAGGTACCAGAGGATCGACTACTGCCTATAGATGGACCCATCAAAGAGGTAACTGGAGCATCAGCCTACCCGTTCGCTCGAGTCTACTTAAAAGTGAAGTTCGGGCAAAGGTCGTGTCAAATAGAGAAGGACGTTGAATTTCTAGTCGTGAAGTTTCAAGGGGCGTACAATGCAATAATCGGACGAGCTACCCAGAATGCCCTTAGAGCGGTCGTCTCCATATATTACCAAGTGATGAAATTCCCAACGCCCCATAGGGTCGGTATTGTCAGGGGTCAACAAAGAATCGCTAGGGAGTGCTACTTAGCAGAAACAAAGACACTAGATGGAGCGGTAGTTCTGACGAGCTCTCTTAACGTGAGAGTCGATGAGAAGACGGAGAGACTGAATCCAGTGGAAGAAACGCAACGGGTCGTACTGGATGAAGCCGATCGCTCCAAATTTACAAATCTAGGTTTCGAGCTTCAGAAGGACCTAGTTAAAGAAATCACGGACTGCCTGGCAGAAAATAGGTCGGTTTTCGCTTGGGTGCCGAGCGACATGCCCGAAATTTCTCGATCGGTTGCATCGTACTCCCTTGGAATTCTGCAAGATTACAAGCCGGCTCGACAAAAAAAGAGATGGCACAGCAAGGAGTGACAGGAGGTGATCGAGAAAGAAATAGAGAAATTACTCGAAGCCGGGTTCATCCGAGAAGTCAAGTACCCCGAATGGCTCGCCAATGTGTTTTTAGTGAAAAAGAAGAACGGAAGTGGAGAATGTTCATCGATTTCACCGATTTGAACAAAGCATGTCCCAAGGATAGCTTCCCCTTGCCCAAGATCGACCAGTTAGTAGACTCCACCTCCGGACATGAACTTTTAAGGTTCTTGGATGCTTTCTCGGGCTACCATCAAATTCAGATGAGTCTCGAAGACAAAGAAAAGACTGTCTTTATAACTGACTAGGGCACATATTGTTATCAAGTAATGCCGTTCGGTTTGAAGAATGCGGGAGCCACCTACCATCGACTCGTCACGGAAGTCTTTAAGAAACAGATCGGCCGATCGGTCGAAGCCTATGTGGATGATATGGTGGTCAAAAGTAAGACAACAGCGGGGCATGTGGAGGATCTCAGAGAGGTCTTCCAGACCCTTAACAAATTTCAGATAAAGTTGAACCCAAAAAAATGCGTCTTCGGAGTGGCATCCGAAAAATTCCTGGGGTTTATGATTACCCAGCGAGGGATTGAAGCTAATCCAGAGAAAATCAAAGCTATCATCTAAATGTCCTCGCCACGATGCTTGAAAGACGTTTAGATATTAACTGGACGGATAGTCTCTCTGAGCAGGTTTGTCTCCAGGCTAGGGGACAAGTGCCTCCCGTTCTTCAAAATCTTGAGGAAAGCAAACATGACTCAATTCTAGTGGCGGGAGGAATGCGAAAGAGCTTTGCAACACTTAAAGCAATACCTAACAAGCCTGCCAGTTCTACAGAGCCCCGTTGAGGGAGAAACCCTGATTATCTATCCGACGGTCATAGAGGGAGCGATCAGCGCGGTCCTGGTTCGATCAGATGGCAAGGAGCAATTTCCTATCTATTACGTCAGCAAGGTGTTGACCAGACCAGAAATGCGGTATACGCCTATAGAAAAGCTGGCCCTCTCTTTAATAACGGCAGCTCGGAAGCTAAGGCCTTACTTCCAGAGTCATACAATCGAGGTATGGACCGACCAACCTCTACGACAATGCCTTTAAAAGCCCAAAATCTCGGGTCGACTGATAAAATGGGCGGTAGAACTGGGGGAGTTCGACATACAATATAAGCCTCGGACGACGATTAAGGCACAGGTATTGGCGGACTTCATTGTAGAAATGAGTCAACCTAGCTCGCAGGGTGAGCAATGCCCTGCCTGGAGCTTGTTCGTTGACGGGTCGTCCAACGCTGAAGGATGCGGAGCAGGAGTGGTATTGATCAGCCCGAATATGGAAGAAAAGGTAGAATACGCCCTTCGGCTAGAATTCAAGGCCTCTAATAACGAGGTAGAATACGAGGCTTTGATAGCCGACCTCCAATTGGTTAAGGAAATGGAGGTAAAACACCTGGAGGTATACAGTGATAGCCAAGTAATGGTCGGTCAAGTTACTGGACAGTACGAAGCCAAAGGGAGCAGCATGATCAAGTACCTGGAGCTGGTAAAGCAAGAGTTAAGCAATTTCGAGTACTATTCGGTCAGTAGAATAGAGCGAGCTCAAAATGCTAAGGCGGATGCGCTCTCCAAGATGGCTTCTGATCGAGATGCCCGAAATAACGTCCTGGTCGAGCGACTAAACCGGCCTAGCATTCAGAAAGCCAAGGAAGTTCTCAACGTAAATGCCGGTCGATCGAGTTGGATGGAACCCATTAGGCGGTACCTCCTAGAGGGAACACAACTGGAAGAAGCCTTGGAGGCTAAGAAACTAAGAATAAAGGCGGCCGAATATGCGATCGTTAACGACACCCTATACAAGCGATCTTATGATTGGCCACTACTGCGATGTTTAAGCGAAGAAGAAGCAGAACAAGCAATGGACGAAGTCCACGAAGGAATGTGTGGAAACCACATCGGGGGCAGAATGTTGGCACATAGGCTGATTCGACAAGGGTATTACTGGCCGACAATGAGGAAAGACTGCCAGGATAAAGTCGACCGATATGAGGCTTGCCAAAGAAACAACAGTTTGTCTCATCAGCCGACCGAGAGGATGAAGATAGTGAGTCACCCTATCCCTTTTGCTCAATGGGGGATGGATATACTGGGGCCTTTCCCTCTCGGTCCCGGACAGAAGAAGTTTCTAGTAGTAGCATTGGAATACTTCACCAAATGGGTAGAACCGGAAGCGGTCGCTACAATTACTGAGCTGAAGGTGGAGAACTTCGTAAAGAAAAATATACTAACTCACTTCGGGATGCCCATGGTGCTGGTCACAGACAACGGTCGGCAGTTTGACAACGAGAAGTTCAGAGATTTCTGTGACCAACTAAAGATAAGGCTACAGTTGACCTCAGTAGCCCACCCCTAAAATAACGGTCTCGCAGAGAACACCAACAAGAAAATAATGGGTGCCCTCAAGAAGCGCCTAGATGGACGAAAGACTTAGGTGGAAGAACTGGACGAAGTGTTGTGGGAATACAGAACCACGCCAAATGGAGCCACAGGGGAAACACCATTTAGAATGACCTTTGGGGTAGAAGCCCTGGTTCCAGTCGAAGTAGAATTGCACAACCAAAGGGTGTCGAGCTATGAAGAAGAGCGGAATAATGAAGCCCGTCGAGCAGAGCTCATGCTCCTTAGTGAAGACAGGGATAGGGCGGCATCTCGTTCGGAAGCTTTTAGACAAAAAGCAACGAAGTTATGCAACAGAAGAGTAAAGCCGAGAGAAGTAAAGGTTGGGGGTACGTATTGCGAAAAGCCGAGGTAGTTGGAAAACACCCTGGAAAGCTAGGACAGACATGGGAAGGACCCTATCAAGTGATCAAACAAGCCGGGCATGGCTCTTACGTCCTACGCGACACAAACAGAAAGATCCTATCAAGGCCCTGGAATTCTCAAAACTTGAAGGCTCTCTACCAGTAGATAAGTTTCATTTTAGTTAATTTTTGTTTATTATTGTTTTCTGTACAACAACCCGTGGGTAACTTTTTCCTGACCATGCCAGTCAGGTTTTTTAACGACCCACGCCCTCGTTATCATCAATAAAGGGGTTTTTAGATTTCTTGGCAAGAAGGAATTTCATTAAAGTTGACAAAGTAGAAAATCCCATCGCCATCGCTCGGCCGGGTCGCCAAGACAAGATCCTTGGGACCATAGCTCGGCCTCGCCTACCGATCGACTAAGTTGCCAAGACGAGATCCTTGGAACTGTCGATTGACTTCGTCATCGCTCGGCCGGGTCACAAAGACAAGATCCTTAGGACCATAGCTCGGCCTCGCCCACCGATCGACTAAGTTGCCAAGACGAGATCCTTGGAACTGTCGATCGACCTTTGACTAACGCCCGATCTATCGATCCTAATTCGAACGATCGTGCGCTATCGTTTAATGTCCGACCAACCGAGCTTATTACGAGTTGTCTTACGGACGAGCTATAAGATCACGGATGAGCTATAGGATCGCGGACGAGCTACAAGATCGCAAACGAGCTACGAGACCCTTACATACTCCTCCGACCCTTCTCTTCGTTCAGACTCGAGGAGTAGGGGGGCTTATGGTCGGGTCGGTCGTGCTAGGCTCGAACCCAGTCATAACGACCCGTGGGCCGGTCGGTCCATTTTTGAAAGATTAGTCTTACATCCAATGGCTATGTCAAGCCCAGGTCCGACCCACGTTCTCCTTGGCCCATTCGCAGGTAATAGACTCCCATGCATACGTAAAGACTAAAACTTAGTTATTGCTCCATATATAAGGTATAATTCTTCGGTAAGAGAGGTACGCATATCATAACCCTAGCTTCTCTCTGCTTACAACGATCCCACCTTCACCAAAAGACTGACTTGAGCGTCGGAGGGGCTTATTGGGAAAGAACCCTCGACGTGCCTTCTTTGTTTTGCAGGGACTTTCAAGCTAGAGTTCTCACGTTCGACGGTCGACCTCATGGATCCAAACGGCAACGTACAGCCTCGTCAGAATCAGGCTGAACCAATTGGCGCCCACCGTGGGGCCCGACTTTAGGGCATCACGTCCAGAAACACACAAATAAGTCAGGCGGCAGTGACTAACCCTGATATAGCCGTCGTCGCGGCTCTAGCGTTGCAACAAATGGGTTTGCAGTTACCTGCTACCCTGTCGCCGGCTCACCATGCTTCCCGTACGCAGTCTTCGAATCCGGATGATCAGTCGTAGCCTTAAAACTTAGAACAAGAAGAACAGAGCGCAGCCTTGGAAGATCTCCAGCACCTCTCTGATGCAGATCCTCTTACGCCTCTGCACAGCACCCTTACTCGAAAACAGATAGAGGAAGCGGCTGATCTATTGATTCGCCATATTTTACAAACTCAACCGACGCAACAACAGCCGCCCGCACGGCCCGCTAGCATAACGACCGATCGCCATCCTGCGGAAGCCCTAGAGAAAATCGTGGACGATCAGATTAACGCAGCCATGAGTTTTCGCCTGGATCGCCCAACAGCACAGCACAACTCTCCCTTCACTCCAGGAATTTTGGATAGCCTCCCAGCGCCCGGCATCAAAATACCGACGCCAGAGAAATATACTGGAAAGACCGACCCCTTGGACTACCTACAGCACTTCCAGTCCATGATGAATTTACATTGCGTTCCGGACGCCATTCAGTGTAAAGCTTTCTGTACAGCCTTTCAAGAGGGAGCTCGGCGATGGTTTAATAGCTTGCCCCCGAGCTGTATCACGTGTTTTGAAGATTTCAAGTTATTATTTCTGAACCAGTTCGTCACAAGTAAGCAGCCGCAGAAGACGGCTTTGGAGGTGATGCAATTGAACCAAGCGCAGAATGAAAGCTTGCGAGAATTTATCACTCGGTTCAATAATGAGGCGGTCGAGGTCCCCGACCTCACTTGCTCGTCCATGTTGGCAGCGCTTATGAACAACACGAGGGATGAGGAATTCAAAAAGTCGTTGGCCCTCGATCAACCCCGATCTATTCAGGAAATAAGAAACAGGGCGGATAAATACATTCAGCTCGATGAAGTGTTGAAAAATACGAAGCGTGGGTCGGATGATCGTTCGCCAAATGACAGAGCGAGCGGTTCTCACAAGCGGCAAAAGGGCCAGTTGAGCTGGAGAAAACCAGCCGATCGACAGGGATACCGACAGGAGTTCACTCCGCTTAACAAACGATACGCAGAAGTATTGGCGGCCATGAGAGTGTAGGGGGAACCTATCCGAGAACCCAACAAAATGAAGACTTCCTTCAAAGATAGGAATCCGGATTTATACTGCCGTTTTCATAGAGACATCGGTCATGACACGGAGGATTGCTGGCCATTGAAAAGAGAAATCGAATTTCTTATCCAAAAGCGAAAGCTGGGTCGGTTTATAAAGCGCGGACGGAATGCCGATCAAGACAATGACAATAAGATCGGTCGACCGAACAGTGAGCGACAATCTTGGAGGTGAAATGATAGAAACGACAGAGGGAGGAACAACGTGAACACAGACGATCGACACGAAGCGAGGGGTCGATCCAGAACAAGAGACAACAGAAACACTGGACAACAAGATGACTGACCGGTCAGGGTCATCAATATGATCTTTGGTGGAAATACAGCAGGGGGTCCTCTCCTAAAGGAAGAAAGAGGTATGACAGGCAGGTCGACGAAGACTTGTCGGCCAAGAAGAACAAGTAGAATGATGAGACGATATTGTTTGACGAATCCGATCTAGACGGCGTTAGCTGTCCTCATGATGATGCGCTCGTAGTAAATCTAAACATGGACGGAAATGAGGTGAAACGGATAATGATCGATATGGGCAGCTCGGTTGACCTATTATATTATGATGCCTTTAAGCAGATGGAGATACCGGAGGAGCGCTTATTGCCTGTAGAAGGATCTATCAAAGGAGTAACTGGAGCATCAACTTACCCTTTTGCCCGAGTATTTTTGAAGGTAAAATTCGGGCAAAGGCCATGTCAGATAGAGAAGGACGTTGAGTTCCTGGTTGTGAAATTTATGGGGGCATATAATGCAATAATCGGGCGAGCTACTCAAAATGCCCTCGGAGCAGTCATTTCCACCTACTACCAGGCAATGAAATTCCCAACGCCCCACGGGATCGGTATTGTCAGGGGTCAACAAAGAATCGCTAGGGAGTGCTATTTGGCGGAGAGAAAAACACTAGACGGAGCAGTAGTTTTGACGAGCTCTCTTGGCGTGAGAGCTGACGAAGAAACGAAGAAGGATGAACCCCGTAGAAGAAACGCAGCGGGTCGTATTGGATGAAACGGGCCACTCCAAGTTCAGAAATCTTAGTTCCGAGCCGCAGAAGGATCGTACCAGGTGGTCAAACAAACCGGGCGCGGCTCCCACATCCTGCGCGATTCGAATGGGAAGATTCTACCGAGGCCTTGGGATTCTCAAAATTAGAAGGCGTTTTATTAATAGATAAGTTTGATTTTAGTTATTTATTTTTCCGTTATTATCTATTGTAAACCTGTGGGTACCTTTTTTCTGGCCATGCCAGTCAGGTTTTTAACGGCCCACGCCCTCATTATCATCAATAAAGGGGTTTTCAGATTTCTCGGCAAGAAGGAATTTTATTAAAGTTGACAAAGCAGAAAGTTCCTTCGCCATTGATCGGCCGGGTCGCCAAGACAAGATCCTTGGGATCACAGCTTGGCCTCGACTATAGATCGACCAGGTTGCCAAGACGAGATCCTTGGAACCTTCGATCGACTTCGCCATTGATCGGCCGGGTCGCCAAGATGAGATCCTTGGGACCACAACTCGGCCTCGACTATAGATCGACCAGGTTGCCAAGACGAGATCCTTAGAACCTTCGATCGACTTCGTCATTGATCGGTCGGGTCGCCAAGACGAGATCTTTGGGACCACAACTCGGCCTCGACTATAGATCGACCAGGTTCCCAAGACAAGATCCTTGGAACTGTCGATCGACTTCGCCATTGATCGGCCGGGTCGCCAAGACAAGATCCTTGGGACCATAGCTCGGCCTCACCTACCGATCGACTAAGTTACCAAGACAAGGTCCTTGGAACTGTCGATCGACTTCGACCATCGCTCGACCGGGTCGTTAAGACAAGATCTTTGGGACCATAGCTCGGCCTCGCCTACCGATCAACTAAGTTGCCAAGACAAGATCCTTCGAACTGTCGATCGACTTCGACCATCGCTCGGTCAGGTCACCAAGACAAGATCCTTGGGACTATAGCTCGACCTCGCCTACCGATCGACTAAGTTGCCAAGACAAGATCCTTAGAACTGTAGATCGACTTCGACCATCGCTCGGCCGGGTCGCCAAGTCAAGATCCTTGGGACCACAACTCGGCCTCAATTATAGATCGACCTCGACGCTGGTCGGCCATGAGCAACTGTATCGAATCCTACTACATATCGAAAATAAAGAACATAAACACGAAAAATGACTTCGAAAAAATGAAGGACAAAAATTAGAGCTTCATTTCATTGAATCCATCCTGGCCACAAGCCCGACCAGGTGAGCTCTAAAAGTCAGCAGAGGGAGAGCTGTGAACAGCCAAGGGTGTAACATCCTGTTACCGATGTGATGGCATATCGGTAATTCAGATGAGTGAGCAGTGAGTGCATTCATAATTGAATCTGCACGTATAGTTTGCTTCTGCATCAGTGATAAATGACCTAATTGCACATGTATACATAGTGACATGCATTCATGATTATTCCAGCATTTAAATTGTAATTATGAGTTGAATTGT
>JANIHY010124112.1:0-14611 GCA_027479065.1 Erythroxylum brevipes
GGAGTGTAGACATAATTAGAATAGAAGTTGGAGAGAAATTAGGGATGTATACGAGTATTTTAGGGAGATAAATCAGGGATGTATATTTGTATCCAACTCTGTAACAAACCCTATTATTGTGTAGGGTATAAATACGCTTGTAAGTATGAAATATGGATATGAGAAAATATTGAAAGAAACGGCTGTCTTCTACGCTTCATGGTATCAGAGCCTCCAACATATTCTTCCATCGTCTGAAATCTTACAACCATGACAGATGGAACAATTCCATCTCTTCCATCCAATGAAGCATCTTCCCGTAACCCACCAACCATTATTCACTACCAAAACGAATCTTCCGGATTTAACCCAGGCATCATGTTAGATGAAACCAATTACGATGTCTGGGCTCAGATTGTCGAAATTCATATTGCAGCCAAAGAGAAACTTGAATTCATCATCGGAACAGACCCAATTCCTGAAAAAACAGACCCCCAATATGCCAAGTGGAACGTTGACAATCAAAAAGTTCGAGGATGGTTGCTTACCACTATGAAGCCTGATCTGATGAGGAGATATATGCGAATTCCAGTCGCTAGAGACATATGGTCGGCGTTGTCAAAAGCATATTATGACGGCAGCGATGATACCTATATTTTTTCGCTACACCAGAAAGCATTCACGATGAAACAGGCTGGTCGCCAACTATCAACATATTTTGGGGAATTGTCCGAAATCTTCACTGATTTGGACTATCGTGATTCAGTTGTTATGAAGGACCCAGACGATGTTAAACTCTACAAGGATTCCGTAGAACGAATGCGAATCTATATATTTCTAAATGGTTTGCACTCTGAATTGGATCAGGTTCGAGGCGAAGTATTACGGATGGATCCGAAGCCTGATCTCCAACAGGCATATGCATACATTCGTCGCGAGGCAAATCGACGTGCATTGCATAGGGGTGATTCTGTGGGTGATGCAACTGCTTTGCTTGCCAGGAACTCAAGTAATAGAAAACAGAAATATTCTGGCCCGAAGGAAAAGAGCTATGAGGTGCATACTCCCTCAAACTCGTCAAATTCTAGCTCGACCAATGGAAATATGAAGGAGTGCACAACATGTGGCTTGATTGGTCACACAAGCAAAAGATGTTACGAAAATATTGGGTATCCTCCTTGGTGGGACCCCACAAAGGCGCCAAAACGCAAGGGACAAGCACATCTTGCTCAAACTACTGGACAAGAAAAACAACATGGGGGAAGCGAAACATCCACAGTATCTGCCCTGAATGTGTCTTCGTCTGCTGGTAAGTCCACTAGTACTTCCTCTCTGTTTAGAAAAAATACATGGATTGTTGATTCAGGGGCGACCGAGCATATGACCTCTGATTGTACTGTGAAAGGCATAAAGCCCCCATCCACACCTTCAGTAAAAACCGCGAGTGGTGAAGTCATACCTGTTACTGGTGAAGGATCCTTAACTCTAAATGAATTAAACCTTGAATCAGTTTTAGTTATTCCATCCTTAAATTACAGCTTATTATCTGTTGCACAAATAACTATTACCCTACATTGTCTTGTAATCTTTGGACCATTCTTTTGTGTTTTTAAGGATATCAAGACGAGACGGACGATTGGCTGTGGCACTAGGAAAGGAAACCTGTACTATCTGGATCTAACCTCATCATCTTCGAAAGCACTGGCGACGGCTTCATGCCTATCGGCTACCTCCTCTAGTATTTCTGAACTTTGGCTTATTCATAAGCAATTTGGTCATGCCTCATTTGGATACTTGAAACAGTTGTTTCCGAATAAATTTAGCAAAATAAATTTGAATTCCTTTCAGTGTGATGTTTGTGCGTTATCTAAAAGTCATCGTACTACTTTTCCACCTCACTTATCTCGTAGTTCTGAGCCTTTCATGCTTGTTCATTCTGATGTGTGGGGTCCTGCACGTGTGGCTACTCTTGGTGGTGCTAGGTGGTTTGTAACATTTATAGATGATTGTAGTAGGATGACCTGGACATGTCTAATGAAACAAAAAAATGAAGTAGGACCCTTTTTCAAAAAATTCTGCAAAATGGTTGCTACACAATATAATACGAAGGTTAGAATATTAAGATCAGATAATGGAGGGGAGTTTAAAACTCATGAATTGGAAGAGTATTTAAATGAGAATGGTATATTGCATCAAACCTCTTGTCCTCAAACTCCGCAACAAAATGGAGTAGCAGAGAGAAAAAATCGACATCTTCTTGAAATGACAAGGTCAATGTTAATAGGTGCAAATATGCCTTTGTATTATTGGGGAGAAGCTCTAAGTGCATCCACATATCTCATAAATAGGTTGCCGTCTAGAGTCCTAAAATTTTGTACTCCTATTGATGAATTATATCGTCACCTTACTATTGTATCAAATGTCAATTTACAACCCAAAGTCTTTGGATGCATATCTTTTGTTCATATTAATGATACTAACAGTATGCATAAACTTCAACCCAAATCTATTCAATGCATTTTTGTAGGGTATGGAATAAATCAAAAGGGCTATAGGTGCTACAGTCCCACGATGAAACGAATGTTTGTGTCCTTAGATGTCATATTTCATGAGAACACTATGTATTACAGTAAGGGGGAGACTGCAAGTAATGGGGAGAATATTACCACAGAAAGAGATCTAGTATACTTGCAGACATTAGGTGAACAAGGAACTAGAACTGAAACTGAAATAGAAACTGAATATGAAACATCTTCACCTCAATCGGTAGACCCAAACGACAGTAGTCTACCTGAACTGTCCAAACTAAGTGACCACCATCCTTCACCTCCAGCCCGTAACATACATGAATTGCATGAACAAAATGTTGATGATGTAAGCATAGAACAGGAAGTTTATGAGGAGGTAGTAGAAATGCAGGAACACCGTATTGATCAAGGTGCTGCAAACGAAGAATATAGTCAGGTTGATCTTCCAATGCCACACAACAAAAGTCTCGGCTTGATAATCAAGTAAGCATCAGAACCTTGCCTGAAAGAAGCACTCGCGGTAGACCAAAACAGTCCTATGAACCTACATTATCTTCATCACCAAAGTATCCCATAGCTAATCATGTATCTTATCACAGGATCACTGGGGAATCTCAGTTTTTTTTGAATCAACTATCCGTTGTATCTATTCCTAACAGTCTGTAGGAAGCATTGGAGGACCCAAGGTGGAGGAAGGCAATGGAAGAAGAAATGAAGTCCCTTAAAAAAAATGGAACCTGGGAGATAGTAGAGTTGCCTGCAGGGAAGAAAGCAGTTGGTTGTAGATGGGTATTTGCCATAAAACACAAAGCTAATGGAGAAATTGAGCGATTTAAGGCGAGACTGGTGGCCAAAGGATACAGCCAGGTATATGGGATAGACTATGAGGATACATTTGCTCCAGTAGCAAAAATTAATACAGTACGTATCCTGTTATCTTTGGCTGTGAATTATGATTGGTATCTTCATCAATATGACGTAAAAAATGCCTTTCTACATGGTGACCTTGAGGAAGAAGTTTACATGATTTTACCTCCTGGATGTGAGCTGGAAGTTGAAGGAAGTAATAAGGTGTGTAAATTAAAGAAAGCATTGTATGGCCTAAAACAGTCTCCAAGGGCTTGGTTTGGTAGATTCACAAAATCTATGAAAGCCTTTGGGTACAAACAGTGCAATTCAGATCATACATTGTTCATGAAAAGAGATGGAGAAGGGATAACTATGTTGATTATATATGTCGATGATATGATTGTAACAGGAAATAACATGGCAGAGAAGAAAAGATTGCATGAATATCTGTCAACACAGTTCGAAATGAAGGATTTGGGAGAAGTAAAGTTCTTTCTTGGCATTGAAGTCTTGAGATCAAAGAAAGGAATTTTATTAACCCAGAGAAAATATGTGTTAGAATTGTTAAAGGAGGTTGGAATGTTGGCCTGTAAACCTTTGGATACCCCTGCAACTGAGAAGATAAAGTTGAGTGGTAATAATGATGGTGCACCCGTAGATAAAGCCAAATACCAGAGACTTGTAGGGAGATTAATGTACTTGGCACATACCAGACCTGACTTAGCCTACTCTGTGAGTGTAGTTAGCCAGTACATGCATTCACCTCTTCAAGAACATTGGGAAGCAGTAATGAGAATCTTGAGATACTTAAAAACTTCACCAGGGAAAGGGATTTTATTTTCAAAAAGTAAAAATATGCATGTTGAATGTTATACAGACGCAGACTGGGCAGGTTCAATTGATGATAGAAGGTCGACTGCAGGATATTTCACCTTTGTAGGAGGGAATCTTGTAACTTGGAGAAGTAAGAAGCAAGGAGTAGTTGCCAGAAGCAGTGCTGAAGCTAAATATCGTGGTATGGCAATAGGTATATGTGAGTTGCTATGGATCCGAAATTTACTTGAAGAACTTGGGATTAAGTTTATTAGTCCCATGAAGTTGTATTGTGATAATAAGGCTGCATGCGACATCGCACATAACCCAGTTCAACATGATCGTACTAAGCATGTGGAGATTGACAGGCATTTCATAAAAGAAAAAATTGAAGGAGGAGTCATTTCTGTGCCACATATAAGGACAAGGGAGCAATTAGCTGATGTATTAACTAAGGTAGTTGCTAGTCCTGTGTTCCACAAGTTCTTGGAAAGGTTAGGGATGAAGGACATATACTCTCCAACTTAGGGGGAGTGTAGACATAATTAGAATAGAAGTTGGAGAGAAATTAGGGATGTATACGAGTATTTTAGGGAGATAAATCAGGGATGTATATTTGTATCCAACTCTGTAACAAACCCTATTATTGTGTAGGGTATAAATACGCTTGTAAGTATGAAATATGGATATGAGAAAATATTGAAAGAAACGGCTGTCTTCTACGCTTCAGATACGACGAAGAGGATGGAGGAGAAGGCGACGAGGAGCGGCGAGGAGACCGATCCGTCGAAGCCTCGAAGGGAGAAACGTCGAAGACTTGAAGGAGGAGGAGTGGAGGACTGGAGAACTGGACGAGACGTCGACAGCGAGGAGGAGACAGCGACGGCGAGGCGAGACACCGAGAGAGACACCAGAGAAGAGAGGAGGCGTGCGGCGTAGGAGAGAGGAGACTGAAGAAGAATCCAGAAGCGGCGACAAGGAGGAGGGGCTGAGCTGAGGGGACGGCAATGGCGAGGAGGGGACAGTGAGGAGACGGTGGCGAGACGAGATCCGAGGAGGGAGGAGCAGCGGTGAGGAGAGGAGAGGAAGGAGAAATCGAAGAAGAGAGAAGAAGATTCCAGATCCAGAAACGTCGGGTGGGGGGTAGATAAAATTAGGTTAATTTTTTTATTTTCAATTTAGTCCCTCGAAAATTTTAATTTTACGAAATGGTCCCAAAATATATCGGTACCGATCGGAATTCATACCTGGTACCATAGATGGCCGTTTCGGTACTGATTTTCAGCCAGTACCGGCCGGAACGGTACGAAATTCAGATCTTTGCTGTGGATGGGTGGGGGAAACCCAAAAAGAGCCTCAAAAGGGGACATGTAAATAGAGGAATGGAATGTCGAATTATACCAATATTGAGCCAATAGAAGCCACTGAACCCATGAATGGGGTAAGTCATCGATGAAACACCGAAGATAACACTGAAGACACCTGTTCTCGACTTCGGACTGACCATCTGTTTGCGGATGATAAGCAGTTGAATACTGCAACTGCATGCCTTGAAGTTGAAAAAATTCTCTCCAAAAACTGCTGAGAAAGGTAGAACCACGATCACTGGTAATATTTTGCGGCATACCATGCAATTTATACACGTGATCAAGGAAAGCAGTAGCAACTTGTTTAGCAGTCAATGGGTGGGACAAGGCAATGAAATGGGCAAATTTTGACAATCTGTCAACTACAACAAAAATAATAGTTTTGCCTCTAGAAATTGGAAGTGCCTCAATAAAATCCATGGTCAAATCAGTGAACAACGAAACAGGTGGGGGCAATGGCTGTAACAATCCAGCAGGAGCCAATAACTCAGGCTTATACCATTGATAGATAGAACAATGCCGGACAAATTCCCTGACATCTTTCAACATTTTCGGCCAATACACTATAGCAGCCAATCGTTTATACATAACCAGGGCTTCATAATGACCCCCAAGTGCTAATGCATGAAACATTTCAAGGAGCTTATGTCACAGAAGCACATTCTGCCCAACAACCAGTCGACCAGCTCTTCTCAATTGGGAATTCAAATAAGAAAACTTATGATAACAATGAGGATTTTGCACTTTCTCCCGGATAATAGATGACAAGTGCAAATCAGATTGCCAAGTTTCCTGAATCTGCGTAAATAATTCAGTGGGAAGAATAAAGGAGGTCAAGGCAAATAGGGATACCTCAGGTTGTCTGGACAAGGCATCCGCAACCTTATTGCCAACGCCCTTCTTATACCGTATTTCATAATCGAATTGCATCAATTTAGCCATCCAAGCTTGCTGGGTAAGAGTACTAAGTCGTTGCTCCAGCAGTTAATGTAAACTTTGATGATTAGTAAAAATGATGAACTTCCGGGCCTGCAAATAATGATGCCACTTCTTGACAGCGAAAAGAATGGCAAAAAGTTCTCTTTCATAAGCAGATAAAAATTGATGCCGAGGAGACAAACACTTGCTGATGAAAGCAATTGGATGGCCACTCTGCATCAAGACAGTGCCTATGCTAGCATCAGATGCGTCGGTTTTGATGAAAAAATCCTTGGTGAAGTCAGGTAACGCAAGAACTGGAGCAGTCACCATTGCTTCCTTCAATTTAACAAACGCAGTCTGGTGATCATTCTTCCATAAAAAAATAGACTCCTTTAGTAAATCCACCAATGGTCGTGCAATGGCTCCATAATTCTGAACAAAACGTCTGTAATATCCTATGAGCCTAAGGAAACTCCGCAATTGTTTTGGAATTTTCGGTACAGGCCACTGTTGGACTGCAGTAATCTTACTGTCGTCAGTTGCCACGCCATCTTTGGAAATAACGTGCCCAAGATTTTCCACCAATTGACACCCAAAAACACATTTAGATTGTTTAGCTAGTAAGTGGTTGTTCCTCATAACTTGAAACACTTGCTACAAATGAATCACGTGTTGTTCCCTGGAAGCACTATAAATGAGAACATCATCGAAGAAAACTAAAACAAATCGCAGCAAGAAAGCTTTGAACATAGTATTCATCAGATTTTGAAACGTGGTGGAGGCATTGGTTAAGCCAAATGGCATAACAAAGAATTCATAATGGCCTTCATGGGTTTTAAAAGCGGTTTTAGGAAAATCGGGTTCATACATTCTTACTTGCCAATAACCAGATCGAAGGTCTATCTTATAAAAGTAAGAAGCATTGCCTAACTCATCCAACAACTCCTCAATCACTGGAATAGGATATTTATCCTTCACCGTCTGATTGTTTAACGCCCTATAATCGATACATAGCCTCCATGTAGCATCCTTCTTCCGTACCAAGACAATGGGACTTGCATAGGGACTGGTGCTGGGTCGAATTACTCCAGCTTGCAACATGTCATTAATTAAAGCTTCAATAGCATCCTTCTGCGTGGCTGCATATTTATACGGCCTGATATTAACTGGAGAAGCACCCGCCTTCAACAGTATTCTATAATCATGTGCTCGCTTAGGTGGTCGAGAATTTGGCTCCCGAAATATATCACTATACTGTGTTACTAACAAATCCAATTCAGGCCACCGATCACCACTCTCTAATTTGCAACAAGACACTTCCACATCCACAGAACTATCACCAATAGTTGCAATTTCTAACTGCCTCTCATATAAAGTAAGACAATTCAACTCATTTCCTCTAAGTTTCCAATCCTCCCCTTGTAATATTTTTTCTTCATTACACACCATAAAGGTCATCCTCATAGTCTGAAAATTCCAGCTGATCTCCCCCAACGTCGACAGCCATTGGACCCCCAATATAACATCATAAGAGTCCAAATCAATGATATACATATCAGCAGTAAACCAGGTACCTTGCATTTGCCATTTAAAATTCAAGCATTTACTATTACACTGCAAAAGTTGACCATTCGCCACTTCTACCGAAACTGCAGCAGCTGGTGTGAGTACACATTTAAGCTTGGCTGCCATCGTAACACTTAAAAAGTTGTGGGTGCTACCCATATCTACCAAAATTCTCAACCTTTTATGATTGCAGTCACCCCTAATACGCATGGTCTGAGCTCCAGACAGCCCCCACATAGCATGCAGTGAAAGATGAACATCTGCGGAACCACTTCCAACTTCCAACATAGAATCCTCCTCTAAATCATCGTCACAATCAGGCAGTAATTGCATGACATACAAACATTTCTTCTTGCAAGCATGGTTCGGAGTATACTTCTCCTCACACCAAAAACATAATCCCTTTGCCCTACGTTCATCCATCTCCTTATTAGTAATTCTAGAAGCTCGATTGGAATTATAAGGAAGGTTGGCGGTATACTGTCCCTTCGTAGCAACAACAGGAGTGCTTGATGTCTGTAGCACCGGTGTGGAAACTGATATTGGCTTAGAGTGGGAAAAATTTGTGTTGGTAGAGTGTACAGTTGGCTTAGAAAATGATGGCTTAAGCTTGTTTTGGATTGCGGCAACAGTCAATTCTTGGAGCGTAGAGAGAGCATATGCATCAGCTAAGGTCTTAGGCTTAAACATACGAACTGGCATTTGCAGTTCATCGACTAACCCAGACAAGAAAAAACTCAATGCTTGATCCTCCCTTATACCAGCCTTAGGATATAACTCATCAAAAGCATCACGATAAACTTGGAGAGTTGATACTTGCTTGAGATTCCGTAGATCAGCAAGTGGATCCTCAAAAGCCTTATCACCAAATCTAGCAACTAAAGCAGACACATACTCCTTCCAGTCATCGTAAGCAGTGTTACCTTTAAGACTTACATAGCCTTGGTGCCATTGTAGCGCCTTCCCTTCAAGGTGCAACGCTGCGATCTTCACTTTCTCCATCGGTAAAACATCTGCCACCTAAAAAAAATAATCAGCGCGTAGTAGCCAACCATCCAACCCTTCACCGGAAAATTTAGGAAATTCTAAACGAGTAGATTTGCCCCAACTTTGTCGTATTCCACCCACATGTGATTCACGACTGCTAGATTCCACGTCCGCCATCGCCGTTACCCGTTCTTGATTCTGCAAGCTGATACCTCGAATCAACTCCATGAGTTCAGCAAATTTCTCATCAGTGTGTTTACGCATTGCCTCTTGTTTTTGATCGATCTCATTGATCATTGATTCAACTTGCTTCTCAAGATCATGGGATCTTGTTTCCTTCGCCATGGCCAAAGACCGAAAAGCTTTGATACCAATGATAGGATGCAAAAACAATTATATGTATAACCAAGAACTCACCGTGAATTTCTTGGGTCTCTCAGATTTTATTCACCAAAATCATATCCAGTACAAGCAATATGTTTGTTATTTATACAAGAAAACAACAACGAATGAAAAACGAAATAACCGCTAACCTATTATTTACAGCTTAACAACTGCATTTTCCCGCCACCTTAACTGGAGAATGAAAAAAACGAAATAACCGCTGATCTTTTCCCGCCTCCCGAACTGTTTACTATCATCGTGATTGATCAATTGAAAAAGTTTCAAAAAAATTTCATTAGAAAAGCGAATAAGGTACGATTTTTAAATCGTTTTATGTTTTATTCAAATTTATTTAATTATCGAGATCCACTCGGAATCTATAAAATTTTTGTTTTCCGGTACATCCGTGATTCAATCACGATCAGATTCTAACAGAGTATCAGATCTTCCTTTAATTGTTTATCTTGAATTAGAGGTTTGATTGTTATTGCTGTTGACAAAAAATTTAAGATTTTGAATCTGTTTATGCTACTATCTTACGAACTATTCTTCGTGATTGTTTTTTTATTGGTTCTAAAAATTGTTGTTTTCAATTTGCCTCTATTTACGTTCTGCCCATCTATGCGTTACAATTGTTGTACTTCATATGGGACAATTTTCTTAAAAAGTTACACCCTTGAGAGCATATATGATGCTTAGGCAATGGTTCTGAAAATTGTTTGTGTACCTTGTGTTTTGAGTTCTGGAAATTGATTGTGTTATGCGTCGAAATCCCTACTTTTTCTACCGTCCTTATTATTTGGATCTAGAAAATTTTCTTTGAAATTTTGTGTGTTTTTGCCTTGTGTTTGTCAAATCATCACCCATTGGTGATGAAAAATGATTGTGTTGCTAGCCACGCCCATGGCTGGCGTCACTAGTAACACCAATGGGTTGCTCACGATGTTACTGGCGACAAGCGACGCCAATCGTTAGCTTCATTAGGGCGAATTAATGCCCATGGATGACATGAGTGAAACAAGGAGACGATGGAGACTAGTTGACAACAGGAAGGAGCAGACAGAAGATGGGGAGACGCAAGTGACAATAAGACAAGCAATGACTGTTGGAGAACCCAGGTTTCCTGAATACGTCAATGGTTTGAGATGCCCCGGTTGAAAAAATGTGGGACTAGCAAGTTCCATAGATGGAGCGACGTGGTTTTGTTATCTCTTTTGTGCTCCCTCGCTATAGCTTAATGTGATCAATAAATTTTGGAGTTTTTGATCCAAGCTACTGTTCACCTAAATCTTTTAGCCGGAAAACTTCTGCAAGAAGCGTCATCCTAGACGTTGACTAGCGCATACATTCCTTCTCTATTTGTCAGCACTGCATGCGCTAGATACCCTCCCAAACCTCTTTTATTTCTTTTAAATGTTTTTAAACCCTTAAATCTTCAATTTTATTAATTTAATAACTATTAATTTAATTTATACTCCTAAAAAAATTGAAAAGTGTTTTACTAATTTTTAAAATTTGTTTTCAAAATGAAATTTTATTAATAAAAGTTTTGAAATTTAATTTAATTTTTCAAGAGTTGAATTATTAAATTAAATTTATTATCAAATCAATAATTAGAATCAAGAAAAAGTTTTAAATAATTTCTTTCATAATTGGATTATGTTTGAAATTATAAATATAATGAGATTACATTATTTTGATGAGATCAATTTTTTTTTTGAAATTTTAAATCCATCAATAAAATATTAAGTACACATTCTGAACGTGATAGTTGTCTTCCATTATTTGAGAATAAAACCATAATTTTGTTTATTGTTTGGCTTGTTGAGTAAACTCAAGATCACTTTATCCTAGATATGTTTTATCTTAAATTAATAGGTTCTACTTAACTAAAATTGTATAAGTTAGATAAGTAAATTCATGATCATATAAATTTAGAGGTAGGGTTAGAAATAATATCTATAATATATTTTTGAAAAAAGTTGTCACCTAACGGTTCTAGGAATCACATGAGATGTGATTGAAAAGTTATTTTCCACCTAATTTATTTTTAGTTGGTTTGTTGAGCAAACTTAAGATCAATTAGTTTTAAATAGGATCCTAGCCCACTAAGAAATTATTTGATAAATTTTCGATATAATAGTGAGGGCTATTATTTTGTAGAAAATAGTGGGGCTAATCAAATGTTTTAAAGTACTTATTTTATTTGATTTTTGGATACAAATTAATATATACTCCTTTTATGTTTTTCAGTTATTGAATATGAAGATGAATACCAACCTAACATTGAGGAGCATCATGATGCTAAGAAGCTGATTAGACCTAACATTTCGGACTAGATACAAAACTTAAGAATAGTTTTTAGGCAAGAGAAGAAGTTATACGTTCTTGATACTCTTGCTCCATCAAAGCCTAGTTCAGATGCAACTGTTGAAGATTGGGAGAAATATCAGCATTATATTGATGCCGTTGAACAAGCTACATATATGATGTTAGCTTGCATGTCTCCTGAACTTTAAAGGCAGCATAAGAACATGGATGCACATATTATGATAATGCATCTTAAGGAGATATTTGGTTCATAAAGTAGGGTGGAGAGATGTTAAATCTCGAAGGCACTCTTTCAATGCAAGATGACAAAATGATCTTCAGTTAATTTTCATGTGCTGAAGATGATTGAGTATATTGAAAAATTAGCCCAATTAGGTTTTGTGATGGATTACGAGTTAAGCATTGATCTAGTATTGTAGTCTCTGAGTTCGAGCTTTTCACGTTATAAACTTCAACATGAATAAAAAGGACTTGAAATTGCTTGAACTATTGAACATGCTTAAGACTGCAAAAGGATGCCTTAAAAAGGAACCCAATTCTGTACTTGTTGTTAATTCTTTTAAAAACAAGAAAAAGGACTTTAAGAAGAATAATAAAAAGAAACCGAAGGCTTCTACTAATGTAGTAAAAGCCAAAGGAGTTGTTAAGAAGAAGAATAATGACAAGGGCACATGTTTTCATTGCAGAGTCAACAGACATCGGAAGAGAAATTCCCCATATCTTGCTAGCCTGCAAGATAAAAAGCTTAAGGAAACTATCTCTTTAGGTATGTTTATGATTGAGATCAATCTTTCTACTTCTGTTCCATATTCTTGGGTATTAGATACTAGTTGTGGTTCTCAGATAAGTAATAACATGCAGATGTTAACAAGGAGTAGATCATTGAAAAACGGCGAAGTCGACCTGCAAGTTGGCAATGAAACAAGAGTTGCTGCATTAGTTGTAGGAAATTATAGTTTAACTTTGCCTTCTAGCCTTATATTAGAACTTGATAATTGTTATTATGTTCCTGTTATTACAAGAAACATCATTTCTATTTCATGTTTGGATTTGAATGGATTTGTCTTTATAATTAAGGATAACAGTTGTTCTTTTTATAAAGATGATGTTTATTATGGATCTTGATTACTTACAAATGGTTTGTATGAGTTAGACCTAGAAAGGCCAATTCTTAACATAAATAGTAAGAAAAAAAAATTAAGTAACCAAACTCCATCTTATTTATGACATTGTAGGTTAGGTCATATCAATGAAACTAGAATCACAAAATTATATAAAGAAGGATATTTGGATCCTTTTGATTATGAATCATATGAAATTTGTGAATCTTGTTTATTAAGAAAGATGGACAAACTACCCTTTAAGGGAAAGGGACAACGTGCCAATGAGTTACTAGAATTAATACATTCAGAAGTGTGTGGACCAATGTCCACAAATGCTAGAGGTGGATACTCATATTTCATTACGTTCACAGATGACCATTCTAAATATGGTTATGTGTACTTGATGAAACAAAAGTCTGAATTATTTGAAAAGTTTAAAGAATTTAAACTAGAGGTAGAGAAACAAACTGGAAAAATTATTAAGACACTTAGATCAGATCGAGGTGGCGAATACTTAGACTACGAATTTCTTGGTTACTTAAAAGAGAATGAGATTATCTCACAATGGTCTCCTCCTGCAACTCCACAACATAATGGAGTTTATGAGATGAGAAATTGTACACTATTAGATACGGTACGTTCCATGATGAGTCATGCAATCCTTCCTATGTCCTTTTAGGGATATGCAATTGAAACTGCAATATATCTTCCAAATAGAGTTCCATCTAAATCGGTTGATAAGACACAATATAAGATATGAACTGGTAGAAGACCTAGATTATCACACTTTAAAGATTTGGGGATGTAAAGCTTATGTGAAGCGTGCTATATCTGATAAGTTTCAAGCCAAATTAGATAAATGCAAATTTGTGAGGTATCTAAAAGAAAGTTTCAGTTATCAATTATATCATCCACTGCTCCATACTTCCTCAATTTGTCGAACCATCTCCCCTTCTTAGCTGGGGCTGAAGCAGAAGGCTGTGGCATCTGACCCATAGCCTGAATAAACACCTGGGTGAATGCCTGGAACAATCTTGGATCTAACAGAGGCACTTGCTCCTGCATAACAAGCGACTCTTGAGTCTGCGATGGCATGGGCTCACTACCTAGCCCTACAGAAGCCTTAGCATTTCTTGGGGCTACTGACTCATCAGTCCTCTCCTCTCTAGTCGGAGAGTCAAGTGCAACAGATCCTTGCATAACTCCTCGTGTCCTTCTACGAGGTGGCATCGTACTCCTTCAAATTGAAACACTAAGGATTAGCTACAGGTCAATCTATATGTATACATGATATACATGTCACTTAATGCAATCAATCAAATGCAACAAGATATCATATAGCACATAATTCATCCTACTATGCATTCTAAGCCGAGGACACCTAAACCTAGGCGCTCTGATACCAAACATGTTGGGCCCGGGTCCCGGATCCCTATTCCCTAGGTGACCCCTCGGGTCGAGCCTGCGCCGAGCTTCCAAACCACGGACCCGATCCCAATATCCATACACCATTTCGATTCATACAAACATACATACACGCACATACATTCTACACATGCATTCCATCTATGAATTAAACACCCCATAATCCAAGGGGCTTCATGCCATTACAAATTATAGGAAATTCAGCAAATATTCTCAAATGTAGCATAATACAAAATAAAATTTAAAATCCAAAATACATGAGTATGCTCCATGATGATATGCTGGCGGGCTAACCAAAATACTAACTTAATACAAGGCTCCTAACTAGCTTGAAGTTTCCGATGCCTTGCAAGGTCAA
>JANIHY010124115.1:0-14611 GCA_027479065.1 Erythroxylum brevipes
TCGACTTATCGGTGCTGAATGCGTGTAAGTCGACTTACTCATTGTACAAGTCGACTTGTACACGACTTACACTTACACTTGGGAGTTAAAGAGTTGGAAGCTTGAGTTGGTAAGTAAATTCCTTATATGTTGTTTATTTAGTAGTTAGATGCATTTATGGTATTAAATATGAAAGATTGGGGTAGTTTAGGTTGAGTTATGGCTGATTGTGGTAGTGAACATGTGGAAAAAATTTCGGAGAAGAAGGCTGGAACCTGCACGTCGCGACGTCTCTGCTCCATGACGCGGCGAGAATTAATGTTCTAGCCGCGGCGTGTGCGAGGGCCTCGTAGCGGCGAGCCTTTTTTTACTCGCCACGACGAGCTTTGGAACTTTGCCGTGGCAAGCCCTGAAATGCCACGCCGCAGCGAGCTATTTTCTGACGCCGTGGCGAACTACTCCATGCTGCCGCGGCGATACCTGTTTTTCTGAATTGATATGTTTTAATTTTTAGGTCATAACTGATAATGTAGACCTCCAAATGAAGTGATTTTTGATTCGTTATAAACTAGAGAAAGAGTTCTACAATTGATATGAAGAAAGAAAGTTTGAATTCAAGTTAGTAAGATCTCAAATTTTGAATGAAAGTTGAGTATGGTTTGCTATTTCAACCTAATGATAGTTTCGTGGTAATTGGAGTACAATTTTAAGGTTTCTCAAATAGATTCAATGCTTTTAGAGATTGTAATGGGTGAATTTGATATAGTGATTAGTAGCATACATTGGCTTTGAGGTCTTTCTTGAGAATTTAAGGGTATTGTCTAAATGTTGTAGTGTTTATGGTATGAAAAGTTGGTTTTGAGACAAAAGAAAGTGAAATTTGGGAATTAGTGCCGAGAATGTCACGAACATGCATCGTACATCTTTTATTTGCGACATGTGCATTAGTGAATCTTTCTGATTGCGCATTTAGTAATAGGTGATTAATTGACTGTTATAGAGGCACAGTTGGAACGTCGTTTCACGGACATTGCTAGGACTTCCAGGCAGTAGCTCGGAAGTTACAAGTGAGTAATTAACCTAGATGGTTCTTCAATCTTTGATTGTTTACAGTTCTGCACTTATAGTTCTGTGGAGAATAATGGTGGGCATGTGTGAACTGTTATGACTGAAATTCTGGACCGAAGGTCCGAGGGATTGGGAGTTTGACATTGAAGTGTTATTTGTCTGAAAATGTGAAACCTTCATGCTTATAATGTGCTAAATTGTGATTGTAATAATTGAGAACGATATGTCTGATTTCGATAAATTGGATCTGATTGCAATGTGATATTGTAGAATTGTGATAAATGAATTCCATGAATGAACGATTAATAACAGCTGTGACTGGAGCTGCCACCGAGAGCTACAAGCTCAACGTTTAACGTGCCCGAAAAGGGACAGTTCAGAGCTACAAGCTTAATGTTTAATGTGCTCGAAAAGGGAAAGTTTAGAGCTGCAAGCTCAATGTTTAATGCGCCCATTCTGGGACAGTTTAGAGCCTCAGGCTCACCGATCAATGCGCCCATATTGGGACAATACAAGCGTTCAGTCACAACATTGAAATAAAATGGAAAATGTTATGTATTCAATTATTATGCATTTGATTAAATTGTGGACTGGGGACAAGGTTAAATGTTTATAATTGTATGATAACTGCTTTGTGAAATTTCTGATGTTTGCTATTGTATTATTAATCTGTGAATTGCTTGCGCAATGCATGGATTGAGTGAACCATCGATGATGGTTCCTCACTGAGTTCGCAAACTCACCCAAAATTGTAATTTTTTTTTCAAGATCGAGATAGTAGACTCCTAGCTCCAGAGATAGACTTTTCCTGCCGTGTAGATTATGTTGGCAAGAGAAGTCATGGCACACAAGTCGGTTAGCTGAGATTTTTAGGAATGACCTAGTTAGACTTTTGTATCAGTTTTTCTTTTGGAGTAATGTTTATAGACAGTGAAAAACTGATAGACATGTAAATTTCTGCTTTGATGATATGAAATGAGAAAGCTTTTTGGTTTCAAAATATAGTGATTTTATATTATGATTTATGAGTTTGATGCCATGAGAGTAATGTAGTGTCTGTACGTAGCTCTCCCTTATTGTAGGATATACATCGGAATAACCTACGGACGTTCCGGTATATGCCTTACGATAAGGGGGCACTACAACTATCGTCTATATCTTCTTAAAACAAAAACAAAATAGCCCCTTATGGGATAGCCTAGTGGTAAAAAGGGGGAGAGGATTGTGTGCGGTCGTGAATTCGAGCCTTGAAAAGAGCAGCCTTTATATAAGGTTATGTAATCTCCTAGTAATAAAGGCCCATCTGTTAAAGCAGGTACCTCTGATACTATCTAGGATCAAACTCGGGTTTACCTATCTATGAGTCTGAGTGGGTGGCTCATAAGTCTCAGGTAGACGGCCCAAGTCCGGACCTGAGTTCTAAAAAAAAAGCAGTTGCAACATACAAATTCTCAAAAACGTGTCTGAAAATTACTAAATAAATTAGTTAATTGCATTTCCATGTGAGCGCACTAAAGACTTGGTAGTTGGTAGACAAAATGAAAATATACGAGAATATTCAACTTTTGCTTCATTTACTACACCAACTTTATCCAAAAAAAAAAAGTCACTTAATTTTGCTGTGGAGAAAAATATGCTAATTAATAGTGTGGACAAACCTCTGCTTAAGGAGATCTATTTACTCAAGAAATGTGACGGACGATGGGAACAGGTCAAGATATGAAAACATGTCCTAATTAACATAAATTACTGAATCTCATTTAAGAATGGTCGTATTATTCTCCAATGGACTTGTAAGATTATCATTGGATAGCTTAAACCGAACATGGAATAAGACTCGCGTTTTGAATTTTCTATGATTATGATGTTAAAGTCGACCAAGCCAAAAAGGTGTAAGACATTAAGACCATAAACTGATTAACGCGCCAGCCTTGTGATAATCTAAATTACCCATTTCTACCAAACAATGCTTCACATCTATGTTTTGCTATAAATGTCTAACGCACCCAAATTGCCTTTTAATTCCGACTCATTTCTATTTCCCTCTCCAGTGCTACACATTCCATGGGCCATACGAAGAAATCAAGAGTTCTGGTAGCTGTCCTTAAAGACACGACCTCGATCATCAAGGCAAATCTGTCCACAAAACGCAGCAAAGCAAAGATACACATAGCCGTCCTCCGCCCCGCCGCACACGGCGTGCCTTTGCCACCTTCAGATAAACGTGTAACTTCCGTCCTCTCCTTTGGTCTAGGGTCTCGTGTCACGGCATCTACATGTATTGGAGCTCTAATGGATCGATTGCATGGGACTAAAGATGCTTCTGTTGCCTTAAAATGTCTGTTCACAATTCATTCCATCATAACAAAGGGTTCTTTCATTCTTAAAGACCAGCTCTCCATATATCCTTCTTTTGGTGGCAGAAATTTCCTCAACTTATCACAATTTCGCCGCGATTCCGACCCTGAATCATGGGAATTGTCATCATGGGTCAGATGGTACGCGGCTGTCATAGAGCAGAACCTAATGGTTTCAAGATTGTTAGGTTATTACTTATGTTCTGATGCTGGCAAAAACCTTAAAGAGGAGATAGTCCAGATTTTGTTGAGCAAAGTTTTAGTGAGGGAGATAGATGTTCTTGTAGATTATGTAGAAAGAATCTGCGAGGCCCCCGAATCATTGCATCTTCAGAGGAACATCTTGGTTTACGAAGTGGTGAGATTGGTTAGTGAAGATAACAGGCTAGTTCAGCGAGAAATCTGTCTACGAGTGAAGGAACTCAGAGACAGACTCCCGAGTTTGGGTCCGGACGAGTTGGCTCAGATAGTGTGCGTGTTGCAAAAGTTGGAAGGTTGTAAAGAGAGGCTATTTATGTTGTTTGTGAACAGAAGTAGAAACGATGAAATGTGGGAGTTGATCAAGGAGACGAAGATTAACATAATAGAAACCATGAAGATAGAGTCAAAGGCTTTGGTTAAGCTTGGAAGTACGGACGGCTGTGGAGAGTTTAATCGTTTTAGGGAACGATTTGTCATCGAATCGGGACATCTGGGGCAGTTCAGAGCCGACAATAAGTGGTCAGCTATGGATCTTTTTCCTTTAACTGTAAAGACAGCTGTATGACCACTTTGTTTCTTTCTTTTATCTTCTATTGTTAAGATTTAAGATGGTAACCCGCGAGTGTTGTGGTGGAGTGGCTGACACTCCTCTATCTTTAACTAAGATCTCAGTTACGAGTCTTAGCAATGGAGCTATACTTATAAGAGAGAGTTTTGTCGCCCACAATGATCCAGTCTAGTTCGAATTCGGATTAGTTGATTGCCCGTGCAAGGTTGGATACCAAATAGTTTACACCAAAAAAAAAAAAAAGATGGTAAGCATAATTTGATGATTCATTCTATTTCTTTAGTATCTGCTTTAGTTATATCACAAATTTTGTGCTTCTTTTCTCAATTATAGTGTTTCTATATCATTTTCATTGACCAACTACCTATGCTAAACTTTTTAAGTTGCCATTCAAAAATTTTAGGATGCCGTTGTTGGTGATAATGGCGACAAAACGGCTATGAAGATGCATGACCCATTTCCAATTTGTTTTTCGGCACTATTAAAAGTGAATTAATTAAAGGCACATAAATTGATTTCCACCCAATTAAAAACGTAAAATGAGAGTTTTTAGGATTTAAAAACAAAAAGGCTATAATTTAGTCATAGGTTGATATCCTTATAAAGTACTAGTTGTTTTCTCTTTTAATGATTGTGTATGCCCAATTGTGTACGATGAACAAGTGAAGTTCAAGAAAGAAGGAAAAAAAAAGAAGTAAGACTACTTAAAACTGGGAGTTTAAGGCTGTCGAAGTCCTCCTTGGGATCTGGTAATGAGAATCAGACTGATTATCTTATGCAAGGAACCTACACGGTTGTTCAAGCCTATGTTGTTCTTATCAGCTGTCGTTATTAGCTTTGACTATTCTCTATGTTGTTCATATCAGCCGTCGTTGACTTGACAAAAACGAAAAGTCCTTAAATATTTTAGTGATTGAAAAGAAATGAAATATGGGAAATCTTCCCAAAATCAGAAGTTCCAAGATAAAGAGGAACCAAATTATAAAAGTACTGTTAAATGAAAGAGAAACCTACATCTCTATTCTGTTAAGCCCGAACTAAAGACTTAAAGAAGTTTTACCAGCAACATGTTCAGCACTAAAGGGGTTGTGCTTCTGGCTGATCACGTGGTCCTTGTACTTGACCATCTCTGCACTCGATGGAGAGCATTTTCGGCCTGCAAATGCACCAGAAAGAAGTGTCGGCTTATAGTATCTTCTACATCTAGTAGGTTTTAATTTAAAATCAAACTATATTACAAATTACCTCCTTTTGCCAATCACATCTTATAATAATGATGGCCAATATCACTGTCTGGACAGCAGTACCACCAAAAATCATTCCACCCCAAATGCCCTGGTTGTATTAAAACATCAACATTATTATTATTATTCTCAAGCCCAACATTAACGAAAATAAAATCCAAGTAAACTACTGTGTCTGGACTCACTCCAACTCCTAAATTGAAGACCCATCCCATTAGAAATCCAAGTGGGAGACCAACAATGTAGTAGCAGCCCAAATTTATATACGCAACTTTTGCTTGCCATCCTGATCCAACCGCCACTCCTACAATTACACACATATCACTCAGCATAACCGCAGGTTCTGAGGTATTAATGTATTCAATTTATGCAACAGCAGGAACAAGAAATCACCCGATAGAACTGGCTGAACGCTGTTAAGGAGAATAGTGACGGCTAAAAGGTACGCGAGTTTATTAACCTCCTCAAGGACATTGGTACTGGATGTGAACATCAATGCAAATCTGTCCCGTAACACCATTATAAGTACACAAAAGACCAGTCCAATTATGGTTGATTGTAGCACTGACACCTTTGTTGCGAATTCCGCTGCCTTTCCGTTCCCAGCTCCTAACTCATTTGCGACCCTCACTCTGGATATGCCATGACCGGAGTTAATTGTATTGGATCAGGAAATCTTTTTGTTTTACCTCAAATTTTCTCATTGAAATTTGTTGCTCCACACAATCAATAGATAGGAATGGTCATTGGAGCAGATAAAGAAATTGAAAAAAGGGTACCAAGTGTGTGATAATACCCGGTAGCTGCTAAGAAGGCCAAAGGAATCATGAACTCCCACCCGTTGATATTCATGCTGCAAGTTCAATATTCAATGAATTTGCATTAAATTGAAACAGAGAGAGGATTGTCAAAAGTACACATTATGTTGAGACATTTTTCCTTGAAAATACAGTCTGATCAATATAATATTGGGGGAAAACAAGTCGAGTGGAGCGGATGTGACCATAAAGTAATATGATCCTCGCCTTAGGCACTGCATTATAACTAATTTTCCACACCGAGTTTTCAAGTCCGGTTGTTTGTAAAATTTTGCAAGTTTTTCCTCAATTCATTATAAATGTGGCAGAGTAAAATCAAACTGTCAACTGTAACTTATATAACAGCAAAGTGCATGCAACTCTGAGTTACTGCTAAAGTAAGAAAAATCACCATCCCCTACCAGATGGATAGAGCATCCACAGCGACCGTGGCATCCTCTAAGTGTCCTGTCATCAAAATCAGTATTCGATAGTACCAATTCTCCAAGCTGCATGCCAAAAGAAATAAAAACCATCAAATTTTTGTTCAATTAAGCTATTAATTTTTTCTTATTGAAATTTTAGTAATCTATGAAAATCAATTTTTGAGTTAAAATACTTTATTGTTTATCAATAACTCTCTTCTAAAAATTTTGAAAGTGCAAGCCAAAATTAATAGATGTATTATTCCTTCTGCAGCTTTTCTTTAACTTAAAAGATAAGTTTAGACCAATTATAAAATTGTGTCATAATATTTAAATGCCATAATAAGTGACACATAATTCAATATAAATAAAAAGATGCTGTTTTCTGATTCTATGAAATCTAACAATAATATATTATCTAACATTCAGCCCTAATATAAACATATTTCAATTACAATTTACTAACCATAAATATGAATAGCCTTACAAAAAGTTCAATTTGAACTACTACTTATGCTTCAAATATGAGGTGAACTAACAATTTTGCACCCAAATTTGTAGTAAGTGATAAGGCTATATTTAGTTGGGGCTTTATTAATGAAATGGAATGAAATGAAATGTGATATCATATTATATCGTTTGGAATAATGGTTTATAATGAAATTGAATAGAATAGATACAAAGTGAGGATTTCATATATTATATCTTATTACATCGTAAACAGTAAAAATGAAAAACATCTTATTTAAGAGATTTATGATAAAATGTAAAATGATAAATAATTTTTTATTATATTATATTATAAACTCATCTTTCAAATAATATTTTACTATATTATATTATGAATATTTCCATTCCTCCCAAATGACAAATTTTTAATATTACATCTTTTTACATTTCATTCCATTATAAATCATTATATTTAATTGTCCAACCAAACAGTTGGTAAAAGAATAATCCTAGCATTATTCTAATAATGTAAAGCTTAAGAGTCCAATTTAAGGAGGCAAATCAGTACTTCAATTTTCCTTTTCAAGTTTAAAATATAATCCAAAAACGATGGAGTTGGAGGAATGGAAAAGAAAGATAGAGATACCAAAGCATGACACCAGAAGCAGCCGAGAGTTTGATAAAACCCCCCAACTCAGAAAAGGCCTGAGCAGAAAAACCGGTCCAAGTCAGTGGACACCAACCACACACAGCATAGACACCCATCGCAACCGCTAGAAACCACCACGATATATCTAACGCAATCGCCGCACCAACCACTCCAAAACCCAGTGCATAAACAAATAGCCAACTGGTAAACAAGTTGACCCCTAAACCCACCAGATTAACCCAGGCTATGACTTGGTTCTTTAGCTGGCACTGCAGGAACCTCTGTAATGGGAACTGAAATGCAAAGCTGAAGTGCAACGGAATGAGCCACAGAGCCACCACTCCACTCTCCTCAGCCACATCATCGGGCTGACCCATCAACTTAAGGAGCGGAGTGGCATAAACGTAAAATGGCAACAGCAGGAAGCAACATAAGAATAGGATAAGCCATGATCTTTGCATGTAAATTCCCAACATATGATATCTTTTTGCACCAAATGCTTGGCCACATAACGTCTCCAACGCACTCGCCATTCCTAGCTAATCATTAAAATAATAACTCTTTCAAATAATCACTTAATAAGAATAATAATAATAATAATACAAACAAACAAACAAATAAACAAACAAGGATTAACGGTAAGAAAATAAAATGAAATATTTAGTAATTACAAGGAGGCCAAAATTGAAGCCGACGATGACAGTGTTGGCAATGGAAATAGCGGCGAGTTGGACATCTCCAAGATGGCCAGCGAAGGCTTGTGTGATGATGTTCATGGAGTAGGCGACCACCCTGCTGAATATAGCAGGTCCCACGATTTCCCATAGCTTCTTCGTTTCAATCCAGAACCTTGAAGCCAAATCCTTTTTCTCGTCATCATTATTTTGGCCTTCAATTTCGGGCAGCAAGGGTACAAAGAGATCAACATCTCTATTGCTTGTCATCAAGAAATTGTTTCAGTAGAGGAAGATTGAACGAGGGAGAGAGAAAGAGAGGGGAGTGTAGCTGAAGTGGTTAGACTGTTATGTTCTATATGCCGCGAGAGAAGGGCAAGTGAGAAGATGTCTCTCAGAACTTGGTAAATTTGATGTGTGCTTACGTTTTACCTTATTTCCGAATTTCAAGAACATTTTAGTATGCAATACGTCTCGCATGGCACTACATTTTCATATACGTATCGAAAGGGAAAATGTGTGTGTATCTTAATTAATCCCTAAAACTCGTTAAATATGTAATTATTTTCGGCTTTTCATTGACTTTTCTGTTTTCTTAACACGTTTTTGGTGTGTCATCAATTAATATCCGGCAGATCTCATTCAGTTGTTCCATTTCATTTTGCTACTTCATCTAATTTTCAGATTTCATCCCTTCTCACCACTTTATGTCATATAATTTCTGGAAACTTTATCGTTCGTCTATCTCTGTTCTCTTGTAGTTGTCTCGTGCTTGTGGTCCATATTCCCAGGAATGCATCTTTGACAACCTAAGATATGAGACTCAACTGATATAGATGCATATCCGTTATTCTATCAACGAAATTCGTTAGGGGAATAGTAGCTCGGTTGGTCGCAACACTTGGCTCAGATTTGGAAGACATGATCGGATGTTCCTATGTAGAGTTGGATAACCTTGCTTTTTTGACAGGATCCTCTGTCCAATATTATAGTGTCTTATTCTGTTTTATGAATCTCAGTCATTTATTTATGCGGGACCCACACGTGAATCTCATTTATTCATTTACGCGAGACCCACGTAAATAAATGACTGAGATTCATGAGACAGAATAAGACACTATATAATTAAACAGAGGATTCGAACTCTCTCATTATCAATTGTCTTCGCAATGGAACTTGGAAATCCATAAGGAGAGTCATCACACGTCCGAAAAAGATATATGAATAAAGTGAGTTATATATAAAGATATGACTTACAACCCCTAGTTACATATGGGCTCATTTGGATCCGATCCAATTTCTTCTCATACTTTCTCAAAATCCTTCAATGGATTGGTCAGTATGCATATTGACATACGTATTGCTATAAACGAACAATATAACAATGTAATAATATATTATTTATGTGTTTCAAATAAGATAAATTAGTGACTTACATTTAAGAGATCAACTAAATCTAATTAATTGACAACAGATTTCAATAGTGATAATATCTATGTCAATTAAAACGAGTAAGTTCTTAAAGAAAAATTTTAAAATATTCGATTAAAAAATTCAAACTCATAAATTATAACAATAAATGTTCTTCGCGTAATAAAACTCATAACATATTTTTCTCTTACTCGGATAAAACTATGAGTTAGCGAACTAATCAGGTTAATCCATATTAGGTTTCTTATGAGATGGCACAAATATTTAGCAAAATTTGGCAAACGAATTTTACAGTGGATTATGTAATACTGAGTTACAATGTTTCACGTGGAAAAGAGTCATGGCCTTTTCCTAGGAACTTTCCTAGTGTACTACATTTTTATTACATACTAATTGGAGGTAACTCAAGGTGGTTTCCCTTTTTAACGTGAGAGAGTGGGAATCAATTCTTGTGATAGAAGCAATGTCGACTAAATTTGATATTACAAAGTTTGACGAGATAAAGTTCTCATTATGAAAATTGAAGATGAAGGTAGTATTAGTAAAAGATAACTGCTTGGAGGTCATCATTGCTAGGCTAGCGGATTTCACAAATGACGTCAAATGCAAACAAATATATACCTTGGCCATGTTAGATTTGCATCTTGGTTTATCAAATAATATCTTGTAAGGTGTAAAAGAAAAGAAAACAACCAAGGAGATATGAGATCGTCTCACAAAGTTATATAAATCTAAGTCTCTTTCCAACAAAATTTTTCTGAAGAGGAGACTTTACACACTCTGAATATCTGAATCTACTTCAATAACAGAGCATATCAATACTCTGACATTTCTATGATCTCAACTTTCAAAGTTGGGACATAATGTAAATTCAACTGAACGTACGGAGATTCTACTTCAAAGTCTTCTAGATTCATATGACCAACTTATCATTAATTTAACCTGTAATATCCTCACGGATACTTTAGTATGTAATGATGTTGCTGCTTTGATTCTTGAAGAAGACAATAGACGCATCAACAAGGAATAAAGGCTGACAAGTTCGCATGAAGTGGAAGCCTTATTGATGACGAGACGGTCAATGAAGCATGATTCCACTAGGAGTCACAAACAAGGAAGATCGAAATCCAAAAGTAAGAAAAATCTCAAATGTTACAACTGTGGCAAGAGAGGACACTTTAAAAGTGAATGTCGATTCAAGAAAGGTGGAGACAAGGCATTTGAAGCATCAACTTCTCGAGGATGTGTTGCCACTGGAGAAATTTTATACAGTGAAGTAGTAACGATGTTCAATGACAGAGTAGAGCTTACTGATACTTGGATAACAGGTTCAGGAGCAATGTGGCATATGACTCCTTGTAAAGATTGGTTTCACACTTATAAATCTATCTATATAGGATCTATGTACATAGGAAATGACCATGCCTTAGAGATTGTTGGGATTGGCACCATCAAGTTGAAGATGTATGATGATATAATTCACACTATTTAAAATGTATGACATGTGAAGGGCTTGAAGAAGAATTTATTGTCTTTAGGATAATTGGACGAAATTGGGTATAGACCTCCCTTCAAAATGGAGTTATAAAGGTGATCAAAGGAGCGCTTGTTGTCATAAAGGAGGAAAGGATAGTTACAAACTTATACAAGCTTATGGGAGAGACATATATGGAAGCAAATGCATCGGATGCATTTGTTAGTTCTGTAGAAAAATGCAACAAAATTGTGGCACTGTAAACTTGGCCACATGTCAGAATAAGGATTAAAGATTCTTGCTGAGCAGAAACTACTCCCTGGTCTCACGAAGGTATCATTACTCTTCTGTAAGCATTGTGCTACAAGTAAGCAATATAGACTGAAATTTAATGCATCAAATTTTAGAAGTAAAGATATTCTAGAATTGAGTTCCTGTGATGTATGGCAAGTACCGGTTATGTTTATGGGTGGAGCAAGGTACTTTGTGACCTTTATTGATGATTACTCCAAAAGATGTTGGGTGTATACTATCAAGAGAAAGAGAGATGTATTTTCAATCTTTTCAACATTTAAAGTATAAATTGAATTAGAGATGAGAAAGAAAATCAAATGCCTCAGGACTGATAATGGTGGAGAATATACTAGCAATGCGTTCATTGATTTTTGTAATCTAGAAGGCATCAAACATCAATTCATAATTCCTCAAACTCCTTAATAAAATCGAGTAGTAGAGCAAATGAACAAAACTCTGATTGAAAGAACTAGAGCCATGTTGAGAACTACAAGTATGACAAAGCCTTTTTTGTTAGAAACAATGAAGACTGTCTATTATGTGATTAATTGATCAACAACAAGATTGATAGATCTGAAGGCAACGATGAAGATATGGACCGGTAAACCAGCGAACTATTCTCAATTACACACATTTAGAAGTTCGGTGTTTATGATGTATAATACCTAAGATATCATAAAACTAGATCCGAAATCTAGAAAATGTAGATTTATAGGGTATGTTGATAGAGTCAAGGGGTATCAACCATAGGATCCCACTACCTACAAGCTCGTAGTTAGCAGAGATGTCATATTTGTAGAAGATAAACTATAAGGGAAAGATCAAAATAACACATCTAAAGAAGTTGTAAAGATTCAGGAAGAAAGGAAGACTACACAGGAAGATTTTACTAAAGCTATATAAGATCACAAGGAGCAAGAACTGGTTAAATAAAAAAAACAAAAGTTCAACGATCAATCCTTGAAAGGAGAATCCCAACCTGGAAGTCTAATATATTATGGAGGGCAATGTTGCACACTGTCTCTTAACAAAAGATGGAGAACCATCAACATTCTGAGAAGTAACAAATAACTTAGATGTATCACTTTGGATGGCAGCAATGCAGGAAGAAATAGAAGCTCTTCATAATAATAACACATGGAAGCTTTTGCTACTACCACAAAGGAGAAAGCCCATTGGCAACAAATGGGTGTACAAGATCAAATGTAACAGTGATGATCAGGTGGAGTGGTATCAAGCAAGGTTGGTAGTAAAGAGATATGCTCAGAAAAAATGTATCGACTTTATTGAAATTTTTTCACCTGTAGTTCATCTCAATACAATTCGGATTGTCCAAGCTATATGTTTTATATTTGATCTACATTTAGAGTAGTTACATGTAAAGACTGCATTTTTTCATGGAGATCTTGAAAAAGAAATTTATATGCATCAACTATAAGGTTGAACAAGAACCAGGGAAAGAGAACTTGGCTTACAGGTTGAACAAATCTTTGTACGGTTTAAAATAGGCACCAAGATGTTGAAATAAAAGATTTGATTCCTTCATAATGAATCATGGATTCAACATATTTATTGCAGGCCTTTGTTCATATCTCAAGAGGTTTGGTAATAATGATTTCATTGTATTATTATTATATGTTGACGATATGTTGGTTTCAAGTCCCAATAAGGATCATAGTCAAGATCTGAAGGCTTAGCTAAGTGGGGAGTTTGAAATGAAGGATTTATGACCAACAAACAAGATTCTAAGGATGAAATGAAGGATTTATGACCAACAAACAAGATTCTAAGGATGCAAATTCATGAGGACAAAAATAACAGGAAGAATTAGCTTTCTTAAAAGAATTACTTGATGAAAATCTTGCGACGCTTCAATATACAAGATTGTAAGTCAATCTCTACCCCTCTTCCTGTTAATTTTAAGTTATCCTCAAGTAAAAACCTTAGTAGTGAAGTTGAGGGGAAGCAGATGCCTTGAGTACTCTATGCATCAGTTGTTGTAAGTTTAATGCTCGCTATAATTTGCACAAGATCAAACATCACACATGCAGTAGGAGTGGTTAGTTGTTACATGGCAAATATTGGTCGAGAACACTAGTGGGTTGTGAAAAGGATCCTAAGATATATTAAAAGGACCACAAATGTTGCTCTATGTTATGAATTGTCAAAAGATATGTTGATTCTAATTTTGTAGGCGATCTTGATAAAAGAAAATCCACTACAGGCTATGTGTTTACTATTGCAGGAGGAGCTATGAGTTGGGTTTCTAAACTATAGATAGTTGTAGCATTATCTACAATGGAAGCTGAGCATATGGTAGCTACACAAGCTTGCAAGGAATCAATCTAGATAAAAAGGTTTATAGAAGAGCTTGGAAAAATCCAATTTTTCATTCCTGAATTAAACACATAAGAGTTCAATATCATTTTGTTCGAGAAGTGGTAGAAGATGGAAGTGTGGACATGCAGAAAATTTAAACAAAAGAGAACCTAGCATATGGATGAACAAAGCCAATCAACACTGAGAAATTCATATGGTGTAGATCCTTCTATTACTTGGCAAAGACATAAATAGCAGAGAAATGATAAGGTAGAAATAACGATATGGAGATTGATTGGTTCTCAATCAAATCTCCAAGTGGAAGATTGTTGATTTAAATCACATATGGTAAAGAGAGAACATAAAGGCCTTCATTAAGGCTATATAAAGAGGCATATATTTAAGGTTTTAGAAATCCCAAAATCTCTTTCTTATAACCTTGTGTACTAATTCTTGGTGTGGATTGTAAGATCTTCCTCTTGTAATCGTTGTTTTTTATAGTGGAAAGTATTCTATTCTTACATGTGTTTTTTTCCCATATTTGTTAAAGAATTCTCTACGTTAAATCTTGTGTAGGAGTGGTTAGTTGTTACATGGCAAATACTGGTCGAGAACACTAGTGGGTTGTGAAAAGGATCCTAAGATATATTAAAAGGACCACAAATGTTGCTCTATGTTATG
>JANIHY010124259.1:0-14529 GCA_027479065.1 Erythroxylum brevipes
TACTTACCTAATTAGCTTTTCCACTTCAAAGCACACCAATTTCTCACTTTCTCTACTTTCTTCTAACATCAAACATGGCTATCATCATGAAAAGAAGGTAGGAGACTTAAGCTTGTAAGCATATAAGGAAGGCCCTCAAAGTTGGAGGAAATAACTTAAAGAAGGAGAAAAAATTGATGGAGATGAAGAAGGAAGGAAGATTTTCGGATGTGAAGGTTTTAAGATGTAAAAATCCTCTTTTTCATTCTTTTATTAAGGCAAAACCGTGGGAGGAAGCAAATGAGCATTAAATGATGGCATTTGGTGGCTAAATGTGATTGGTTCAAAAGTTTAAAGAAAAGTCAAAGTATTAATTCTTTAATCCATATCAAAAACTAACCCAATCAACTCAATTGACCCCAATTTCAATCCCAAAATAATTACCCAATAAGACAGTGCCATTGGGTAGCAATTTTTGCTATCGAAAATCGACCGGTTTGCCAATTGGCGATTTTTTCCCGGTCCGGGAATTTTCTCCGGAAAAATCCAGAAAAATTTCTAAAAATCCTTTAAAATGGAAAACAATTTATGGCGCACTCAGAATAATTTTTCAAACCCACTAACCACGTTAATCACAATAGAATTGTCTTAGGCACACAAACCGGGAATGTCATGTATGCATGTACAGTAATTTCATGTGCATAATTGCTACTGTGTACCAATCCTATTATGCATGAGCAATCCTATGAAATCCCAATCTATCCCATCTTATGCCAATTTACTATTCTACCCTTCCAATTGAGGGTGGGATGTTACATATCCTATCTTATTAATCATATGGTTAGGGAAAGTTTATATACAAACATAATTACACGTGATAGGAATCTCATTATCATGATCTCATCATGATTTTCTCCATGCTATGTTTTGTATCAAGGACTTCATTAAATTAATTTAAGATCAACATCAAATCCATAAATGTATGAACGTCGAAATAATGAAAAATGCTTTTATTAATCATAAAATGATTTGTACAATAAGTGCTAAAGGTGATTGCCTTTAGAGCACTTCTCTAACAAACTCCCATTTGTACTAAAACTAATCGCCTTGATACCTAATACCATAAACGTGTATATGTGACACAAAATTCTTTTGAGAAATAGACTTAGTCAATGGATCAACTATATTTTGATTAGTGGGAACTCTATCTATCTTGACACCATTTCTACCAATGATTTCTCTAATAAAATGGTAGTGTCTGAGTACATGTGGACTTCTAATGAGATCTCAGTTCCTTTGCATATGCTATAGCCCTGTTGTTGTCACAATACAACTACACTGGGTCAGTGATGCTCGGAATCACACCAAGTTCCATGATGAACTTCTTGATCTAAATTGCTTCCTTTGTTGCTTCTGAAGCTACAATGTACTCTGCTTTTGTAGTCGTCTCTTATATAGAACTTTTCCAACTGGTTGCACCACCATTCAATGTGAATACATATCTAGACTAGAATTTGGAGTCATCTCTATCAGATTGGAAACCGACATCAACATACCCACTTAACACAAGATCTCCTTCTTCATATATCAAGAATACATCCTTAGTTCTTCTTAAGTACGTAATTATATTATTAACAGCCACCCAATGACCTTCATTAGGGTCCGACTGGTATCTACTCATAAAACTTAGAGCATACAATACATTAGGTCTAGTACATAACATAACATACATGATTAATCCTATAGCCGAAGCATAAGGAATCAAACTCATGTGAATCCTCTCATCTTGTGTCTTTGGACACATAGATTTAGAGAATGTAATCCCATATACTATGGAAGATAACCTCTCTTGGCCTACTTCATGCTAAATCTCTTTAACATCTTGTCTATGTATGTAAACAGAGAAAGACCAAGCAAAATCTTAGATCTATCTCTATAGATCCTTATCCCCAAAATTTAAGTTGCTTCTCTAAGGCCTTTTATTGAGAAGTTCTTAGCTAACCAAATTTTGACTTATTGAAAAGCAAAGACATTGTTTCCTATTGGCAATATGTCATCTACATACAGTGCAAGGAACACGACTGCTCTCCCACTAAGCTTGTTATACACACATGGCTCATCCAAACTTTGTAAGAAACCAAACTCTCTGATTGTCTCATCAAATTGGATATTCCAACTCCTGGATGGTTGCTTCAATCCATAAATAGATTTATGAAGCTTGCATACCTTTTCTCCATTTATGGATATGAAACCATCAGATTGTGTCATATACACATCCTTAGTTGAGTTTCCATTAAAGAAAATCACCTTCATATCCATTTGTTATATCTCATAATCATAATGAGCGGCAATGGTTAGGAGTATCCTAATGGATTGAAGCATAGCAACTGGGATAAATGTTTCGTCATAGTCATCACCTCACTTTGACAATAATCTTTAGTTACAAGCCTAGCTTTATGGGTAACTACATTACCCTCCATGTCAGTTTTCTTCTTGAAAACCTATTTGCACCCTATGGGTTTTATCCCTTCAGGTAGGTCAACCAAAGTCCATACCTGGTTTTTATACATGGAATCCATTTTGGATTTCATAGCTTGAAGCCATTTTTCAGATTCTGAACTCTTCAGAACCTCTTAATAGGTAGTAGGCTCATCATCTTCTATGAGCAATACGTCATTAAGTTCACTTATGAGAAATCCACATATATCGGGAATATGACGTATCCTACCTGTTCTATGAACTTCTTGTGTGTCAGAAGGTTGAACTATTGTTTCATCTTCATGAATAATAGTCTTAGGTCCAGGCAGATGATCTACATCTATTTGAGCATCTTAAACTTTCATAAGTTTAATTTTGCTACCACTATTTTCTCTCAAAAGAAATTTTTTCTTTAAAAAGATAACATGTTTTGAAACAAACACCTTTTATTTTGAAACATGGTAAAACTGATATCCTATAGTCTCCTTAGGATATCCTATAAATAGACACTTGTCATATTTAGCTTCAAGCTTATCTGACTGAATCTTCTTCACATAAGTAGGACAATCCCAAGCTTTCATATAAGAAAGATAGGATTTCTTGTTAGTCCATATCTCATACAGAACAATATCAACTAACTTGGATGTGACTCTGTTTAATACATAAACAGAATTTTCGAGTGCATACTCCCAAAATGATTTTGGTAAATATGTTAAACCATCGTTGACCTTACCATGTCTAAAGAGGTTCGGTTTCTCATCTCAGCCACACCATTGCGTTGTGGTGTATAAGGTGGAGTCCATTGGGACAATATTCCATTATCCCTAAGATAATCTAAATAACTCTTGACTTAAGTATTCACCACCTCGATCCGATCAAAGTGATTTAATACTTTTCTCAAGTTATTTCTTAACTTCATTTTTGAATTCTTTGAACTTTTCAAAAGCTTCAGAATTATATCTCTTCAAGATACATATTAAAAATGATTATCGATAAAGGTAATGAATACGAAACTACCATTGGCATGTTGGACATCAGACCATATACATCAGTAAGTATTAGGTCTAAAAATCATCAGATGCCTTCTTCTGCTTCAAGGATTCTAAATAAGCCTTATAGTTTCTCTTCCAGTGGCCATCCTTGCCACAGTGGAAGCAAGTTCCCTTCGAGGTAGTCTTCTTTGCTTTCTTGCTACCTCCTTTAGGCCCTGCTGGCTTTTTCTTCTTTGGGCTCTTTTTCTTTGAACCAAAAGAGTCCACCAGAATATCAACTTTGTCCTTACAGACAGATGGCTCAACTGCCTTGAACATGTTGATCAGCTCAGGAATTGTGCTGGATATATTGTTCATCTGATAGTTAAGCACAAATTGTAAGTAACTATTGGTTAAACTCTCCGAATTAAGTCAATACTTAATTTATGATCCAAAACAAAACCCAAGGAGGCCAATCGCTTGATATAGCCATTAATCTTTAGTGCATACTACACTGGAGATGTCCCCTCAACCATTTTAGAGCTAAAAAGCAATCGCAAAATTTTGAACCTTTTAGACCTTGCTTGCTCATCAAAGAACTCCCTAAGATGATAAACTATGGTATGAGCATCTATAGCCTCGTGCTGCTTTTATAGCTCCGGTGACATAGTGGCTAGTATAATACAACTAGCCATCTCGCTATCATCGAGAAGCTTCTTATATGCCCTTCGATTATCATTAGAGACATCAGCAGCAACAGTGGGATTAGAAAGTGGTTCTTCCAAGACATAACCAAGCTTCTCGGACTTGAGAACTATTCTCAAGTTCCTGAGCCAGTCAAGGAAGTTTAGTCCAGCCAACTTGTTAGCTTCCATTAATGATCTTAGATTCACACTAGTACTCATAATGTTGACTCGGGTAATAGCAACCTTTCGCCAAAGAGAGAAAAATTAGAGTGTACTTAAATGCATGTTTATAACAACTTTAATAACACGCATTATGACTCCCACTATTTTCACGAATTCATAACCCTCAATATAAATGTTAAAGAACTCATAGAGAAATTCTCCTAGTGGGTCGATATCCAATATCTATAAGAATGACCTTGGGCACCGTGGACCAAAGTAGCCATTGAAGGTATGGTTATGGTGTGTTTGAAGCTTGTCTTTAGTTGGACCTTTTGGGACCAAATAATGTTTGCCCAACAAGTCACCTTAGTTCAACCAGTAGGTATTGGTCATACCAACAACCCTAACTTTAAAAAGAATTTGGTTCTCTCCATATTAAAGGAAGGCGTTAGTTTTAATATTCTAAGTCAGGGGTTTGATTAAGGTCTCATCTAACTTAGATGGTCTTTTACATATAACTCATATAGATATACATATATAATTACTATAACTACATGACATGATATGGACTGCCCAATCAAATTGAGCCTAAGCCTATGACCATCCATCATGCAAACCCACACATTCTCCTAACTATGCATTCTCTAATGCATATATGTACACATCACTTTGGTTATGACATCTTATGGATCATAACATGAAAGGCCCGATCCAACACTTGGATTTAAGCTCAATCCAACACTTAGATTTACTATCTTCCTTTTACTGTAGCGCCCCTTACCGTAGGGTATGCACCGGGACACCCGTGGGTCATCCCGATACATATCCGACGATAAGGATGCACTACGATTCGACCATTTTTATAATCTACATGGCATCAATACAATAAAATCCAAAATATGAAAATCACTAAATTTTAAAAATCTAAAATGCTTTTCTCATTTCATAATATCAATCCAAAATATAGACAAGTCTATCAGTTCCCTACAGTCTAATACAATACTCCAAAAAGGAAACTGATACAAAATTCTATACTAAGTCATCCTCAAAATCCATCCCAAAATCAATCCCAGCTGACCGACCTGTGTGTCATCGCTTCTCTCGCCAATGCGCTCACGCGGCAGGAAAAGTATATCTTTGGAGCTAGGAGCCTAATCTATCAATCCTGAATAATAGGTGCAATTTTGGGTGAGTTTGCGAACTCAATGAAAAACCATCATCGATGGTTCACTCAATTCATACATTATGCAAATTGCGTACAGCACAACACAGTAACATTTCAATTATCATATAGCAATTGCAATTTATAATGCCCACACAGAATCCAGTAATCATCACATATCAATTATCATATTTATATGCAATGCATATGTGACTCTTTTCCAGTTTATTTCAGTGTTGTGATCGAGTGCCTATTCAGTGACAGTGATCAGTAGACGCGTCTAGGGAGTAGGAGAGCCCTCATGCAGGATACACTAACTCCCCTCAAGCTCGAGGCTCGGTTCAGTGACAGTATTTGAGCTCAAGGCTCTATTCAGTAATAAGGGCGACTCTGGTCACAACGTCCATTATCTGTTCATGCATTTATGTATGAAATGCCTATGTCCAATAATTTGCAGTCATATGGCTGTATAAGCCCATTTATTCCAATTTTCAAATCAGGCCACAGTCACATGCACTTTGTCAAAGCAGACATTTCAATCCTAATCCTTACCATAATCATGCAATTCACACTTACAATCAGTTCACATAGAGCATTTAACAATTAGAAATTGAGGAACCAACTAGGTTACTCACCTGTAACTTCTGAGCTACTGCCTGGAAGTCCCAGCAATATCCTTGGAATGACGATCCAACAGTGCCTCTATAATAGTTAAACATTTACCCATTACTAGATGCTCAGTCAAAACAATTCAGTGATGCATATGTCTTAATTGAAAATAAGTACGATACATGTTCATGATTTTTCGGCGCTATAACCCAATTTCGCTATCTCTTACCTCATAACCAAAATTCACCATTCACTAGATCAATAGTATCCATTAATTTCATAAGTCTCCAATTTAAACTCCAATCATCAAGAAACTATCCTTAGGTTGCATTAAGAAACTATAATCGATTTTCTTCCTATAATTGAAATCCCACTAATTAAAATTCGAACTCTCATTCCTTACCTCAATTGTAGACCTCATTCTGTAGTTTATAACGAATTAAGAATCACCTCAATTGGAGGTCTATACCAAAAGTTATGCCCCATAAACCAAAACATAATTTTCAGAAACTTCGACCCTCGCCGCGACGCAGGAGCCCTCGTCGCAGCGTATAACAGGTCGCTCTACGGATAAACTCGTCGCGGCGAAATATTCATTCGCTCGCCGCGACGTCTCGCGTGGCTCGCCGCAATGAGCACGCATTTTCTCGTCGTGGCGTAGCCTTTTTCAGACGTCGCGACGTGCGGGCCTCATCTTCTTCTCCATTCGATTTTTCCTCCATTTCCACTCTCTAAAACCAGCATTAAACACCCTAAACTACCCAATCCTTTACAATAAATTCCATAAATGCATCAAACAACAATAAATAACAACATTAAACCATTAAACTTACCAATCAAAACTCAAATCCGCAAACCCTAAATCTCCGAGAATCTCTCAAACTCTAACACCCACGGTGATCTTCCATAGCCAAGCCAAACATCAACATCTCCAAGGTTTCAGTAGATCTTCAACCACAATGAAAGAAAACAGGCAAGAATCTCCAAGGGGAAGGATCAAATCGTCGAAGGGAAGAGGAAGGAGAAGGGAAAAAGCCTTGGGTTTTTAAGATGTAACAAAGAGGGATTTTGAACTTAGGCAATATAAAGGGTTAATTTAACCTATAGCTCATAAGACATAAGTCCTCAATTTCATTAAATTTCAGTCTCTAAATTCCAATGGCTCATCATAAAAATTCCTAAACTCGCAAATCTAAATTTTCCATTGCCATTGGACAAGTATTTCGGTACCATACGGTCAACCGGTCTGTCACTCAAAAATTTTCGGTCTGGACATTTTCTCCCAAATTTTCAGAAAATTTCCTATAGGTTGCTATCAATTGCCAATCACTCCTAAGACACTCCAATTCAACTATACAAACCCAATTATGCCATAATTCCCAATAAATCATAATTAAGCCTAATTATCTCAAAAATTTACAAATCAATTCTTGATCACAATTAAAAGCCGAAAAATGCCATGAATGCATGTACCTATCAATGCATGTGCAGTTTACTCATTCCTCTATAATTAGAGGTCAATGAATGATTAATTAATAAAATGCAGTATGCAATCCTATCCTGTCCCAAATTACCAATATGCCATCACATCGGTAACAGGATGTTACAGGTTATACATTAAGAGATGACAATTTATTAACTTAAGAAATTATATTGATCCAAGTCTTAAAATCTCTCAAGTAAATCATGAGTGCAAGATGATGCTAGGGGGACAAAAGAAATTGTAGCTTTTGACATTGTTCAAATTGAGGCCATTCCCTGATTAATGATCAATTAAAGCATTATTTGAGGATGAAAAAAGAAGTGATTGAATTGTAAATGATGTTTATATATGATTTAAATCTTCTCATTCAATGAACGCCATTTTGGAACAAGTTGAAAGAAATATGATCTGAAATAGCTAGTCCTTAAATCATTTTAGGGGACTTCAATAACATAATTCATCCTTATGAAGCTAAGGGTAACTTGTATTGAGAAATCACTCAAATGGATTTTACAGATTATATAGCAAAAATTCAAGTAATTGACCTAAGAATGGGGGGTAATTACTATATAAAAGCTAATAAACAAAAAGGGAGTTGGTCTTAAGAAAGAAGAATGATAGAAATTTAGTCAATGACAAGTGGCTAAGTTCCTTCCCAGAGCATAAAGTATGCTTCAATCTAATCACACTCTAATTGTGACCCAAAACTTTTTTCTCAATGTCCTAAGAAGATCATCCTTTAGATTCAATAATTTTCTTATAGAGTTATGGAGATTTAAGAGGTAGAGCACAAAGGTCTCAGCCTTACAATTAAAGGGAATAAGGTTGTTAGAGAAGGGCTCTAAAGATAATCACCTTTAGCACTTATTATACAAATCATTTTATGATTAATAAAGGTATTTTTCATTATTTCGATGTTCATACGTTTATGGATTTGATGTTAATCTTAAATTGATATAATGAAGTCCTTGATACAAAACATAGCATGAAGGAAATCATGATGAGATCATGATAATAAGATTTTTATCTTGTGTAATTAGGTTAGTATCTAAACTTTCCCTAGTTATAGGATTAATGAGATAGGATATCATTAATCCGGATAGACTATCGCATGTTATACTCCTTAATTAGATCAAACAGTATGTCTTATAAGCTATAGGCATGAGTTGTTTAGAGTTAATATGAGAATGTTTTGTTGGGCCTCGTGCCTGAAGCTCAACAATCCATTCGGAGTCATAAAGCGTGAACGGGTTTCCTTGGAGGATTATTCCAATGAACTCTCATTTTATTTCCATCCACCCTTTTCAATTCAACCCCTAAAAGCTAAAATTTTTTTTGGAGAGGTTGAAAACTTCAATAGGAGTCTATTGCTTCAAGAACCACCTCATTTGGAGGTCGGATGACGAAGTTGTGGCCAAAAGAATCCAACATGTTAATGTCCTTAATCAATTTGTACCTCTATTGGCGCATTTGCCATAATTTTTTCTACAGATGTCGGGTTGAGTTCATTCTACACCATTTGAAAGAAAACATCTAGATCTACAACTTTCATGAAGGCCACAAAATAAAATTCTGCCTCTAAAAGGATCAGAAATAGGATAGAAGATGACGATACAAATTAAGATGATGAATAGTAACTTCGTCTTAGAATGTACAGTAACTTCGTCTTAGAATGTACAGTAACTTCGTCTTAGAATGTATAGTAACTTCATCTTAGAATATACAGTAACTTCGTTTTAGAATGTACAGTAACTTCGTCTTAGAATGTACAGTAACTAAGACGATGAACAGTAACTAAGATGATGCAACATTACAACTTGTAATGCTCGTATCTCTCAACTCCGATATCTAAAATTTACAAACTTTATACCGTTGGAAAGCTGGAAAGATCATCTACAACTTCCAAGAAGACTATTTTGCCTAAATCAGCTCATAATCTCATATTCTCATACTTTTATTTATACAAAATGCTATGACTCAATGCAATGGCATAACATGATCATACACAGAATTTAATTGTTTTATCACAATCTCATACATCATAATGCAATTTCAACTTCACAACTTTCAAGCAAGTCATTTAACACACCATACACACGCAAGGCATTTTCCCATTACACAATAACTCTAAATAAATTACCCACCTTAAAACTCTTGAAAATCCAAATTCAATTAAGCCCTTGCTCTTGCTCTTGGGTAGGTTGTTCTTGATTTCCTAACACAACCAAAATTTTCATTCAATTTCAAATGAAATGGAAATACCCCAATTTCCATAATCACAATAAATCCCTAAAACTTCAAAACCACCACAAATGAAAGTAACATAAATCAAGCTCAAACCTAAGCTACCCATAGTCCATTTAAGCTAGAAAACCCAAAACCTAACTTAGAAACCCATCTACTTTCTCCAATCATTCCCAACACAAAACCCCTTTCTCTCTCTAAACTTCTTCATTCACAACACAACAACCCATTTCTTTACTAATGCAAGAAGAAGATGATGAACTTACCTTAAAAGCTTGATCCTTACCTTCTTTCTACGATTTTCCTCCTCCTTCTCTAGCTTTTACGATTTTCTTCTCCTTCTTCTCTCTTCCTCTCACGTTTTATCTCTTTTCTTCTCCTACTTGGTTGTTCATGACATCTCCCACTCTTCTTCAAATTTTAAGACTCATCTTTAGCTTTTTCTTCCAAAATTGCCCCTCCTTTGTCCTTTAATCCACTTAACACAAGCCTACTAATTTCTAACACTTCCTTCTAATTTCAAATTTCTATTCCTTCCCTAAATTTCTAATTAATGACCCAATTCTAAACATAAAGAAAAACAAAAAAAACAAAAATAAATAACTATAAAGTTAATAAGAAATTAGAAAAATCAAGATCCAACAACTCTCCCCCCTAAAAGAATTTTGCCCTCAAAATTCTTACTTGAGTCATTGAAGAGGTTCGGATACTTCTCCCTCATTGCTTCCAAAGGCTCCCATGTAGCCTCTTCTGTCGATTGGTTCCTCCACAAGACTTTAACCAACTTTACAATCTTGTTTCTCAAAACCTTTTCCTTTGAATCTAAAATCTTCACTGGTTACTCCTCATACCTCAAATCCTCCCTTAACTGAACCTCTGATGGTTGAACTATGTGTAAAGGATCTGATCGGTACTTCCTCAACATTGACACGTGAAAAACATTATGAATCTTAGATAATTCCAATGGCAAGGCTAACTTATAGGCTAAAGGCCTAATCTTCTCAATGATCTCATAAGGGCCTATGTATCATGACTAAGCTTGCCTTTCTTACCAAACCTCAAAACTCCTTTCCATGGAGAAGCTCTAAGAAACACTTTGTCTCCAACTTCAAATTCCATCTCTTTTCTATGGGTATCTGTGTAGCTCTTCATTCTATCTTGAGCTACTTTAAGTCTCTGTTTCACCAATGTAATGTTGTCAACTGTAACCTGTACCAACTTAGGTCTTACAAGTCTCTTGTCACCTTCTTCATCCTAGCAAATAGGAGTTCTGCACCTCCTACCATACAAAGCTTCATAAGGTGCCATCTGAATTCCTGAGTGATAGGAATTATTATAAGCAAATTCTATTAAATGCAAATGATCGTCCCATGAGCCTTTGAAATTGATAACACAAGCTCTCAGCATTGCCTCTAGAGTCCGGATTGTTCTCTTCGATTGTCCATCAGTCTGTGGATGGAAAGATGTACTAAAGTGCAACTTAGTTCCTAAAGCCTCCTATAAGCTTTCCCAAAACATGGAGGTGAACTTGGGATCTCTATCTGAGACTATCGAACTTGGAATCCCATGAAGTCTGATTATCTCATCTATATATTTCTTGGCCAAAGCATTCAAAGAATCCACCTGTCTAATTGGTAAGAAATGTGTTGACTTAGTCAGCCTATCAACAATCACCTATATTGCATCATGTTTCTTACTAGTCTTCGACAATCCCATCAAGAAATCCATCGCAATCTTCTCCCATTTCCATTCCGGAATCGACAAAGGTTTAAGCTTACCTGAAGGTGCTTGGTGCTCAACCTTAACTTACTAGCACACTAAGCATCTTTTAGCATATTCTGCAATTCCTTTCCACCAGAAATGCTCCTTCAAATCCCTATACATTCTTGTACTTCCTGGGTGCATTACATAAGGCGTATTATGTGCCTCATCAAGAATTTCGTCTTTCAACTTTTGCATATCAGGAATACATAGACTGTTTCCTACCACCATCAATCCATCTTCCCGTACCTCTATTTCAAACGGTTTACCACTTTGAATCTATTCTCTGAGCTTGCTCAAATACTTATCCTGCTCCTGTAATTCGTTAATCTTCTCGTTCAATACTGGCCTTACTGTAAAGTTAGCCACTATACAATCAGATTTAGCTTGTCTCAATGTTACTATGAGTTTGGCTAATTCCTTCAACAGAGGAAGATACACTGTCTCCATATGTGCCATAGTCAATTTTCTACTTAATGCATCCGTTACTACATTTGCTTTCCTCGGGTGGTAGTCTATCATCAAGTCATAGTCTTTTAGTAGCTCTAACTATCTTCTTTGTCTTAAGTTAAACTCTTTTTGGCTCATCAAATACTTAAAACTTTTGTGATTTGTAAACATCCTAGTGGTAACTCTATAAAGATAATGTCTCCATATTTTCAATGCAAAGATTATGGCAACTAACTCCAATTCATGCGTCAGATAATTCATCTCATAAGGTTTCAACTGCCTAGAAGCATAGGCTATCACTTTATCTCCTTGCATCAATACACACCCTAATCCCTTCCTCGAGGTATCACTATACACTATGTATCCATCATTACCTGAAGGAAAAATCAAAACCAGTACACTTTTCAATTTGTACTTAAGTTTCTCAAAGCTTTTTGACATTCATCTGTCTACAAAAACTTCTAATTCTTCCTGGTCAATTTGGTAAGTGGAGCTGCTATCATGGAAAAGCCCTCCGCAAACCTCCTATAATACCCAGCTAAACCTAAGAAACTCCTCATCTCAGCTACGTTCTTAGGTGCTTCCTATTTCACAATCGCCTCTATTTTTCTCAGATCAACATGCACTCTTTTTTATGAAACTACATGTCCAAGGAGCACCACTTCCTTTAGCCAAAATTCACATTTATCAAATTTGGCATATAATTCTTCCTTCCTCAAAGTCTTCAAAGCAAGGCTCAAATGTTCCTCATGCTCCTTGTCACTCTTAGAATAAACCAATATGTCATCAATAAAGACTATGACAAACTGATCTAAGAAAGGCTTAAAGACCATTCATTAAGTCCACGAAAGTTGCAGGTGCATTCGTTAACCCAAAAGGTATGACCAAGAACTCAAAGTGGCCATACTGTGTTCTAAAAGCAGTCTTCGGCACATCAGACTCCTTTATCCTTAACTGGTGGTAACCCAATCTCAGATCTATTTTAGAAAAGACTCTTGCCCCTTGCAACTGATCAAATTGATAATCTATGCACGGGAGCGGATATCTATTCTTGATAGTAACCTGATTGAGTTTCCGGTAGTCCACACACATCCTCAACGATCCATCTTTCTTTTCACAAAAGGATCAGAGCTCCCTAAGGTGAAGAGGTCGGCTTAATATACCCTTTTTCTAGCAAGACTTCCAACTGCTCTTTAAGCTCCTTCACTTCCGCTGGAGCCATTCTATAAGGCGGAATCGATATTGGCATTGTCCCTGGAAGAAGCTCAATGGGAAATTCAATTTCTCTAGGTGGTGGTAGTCCTGGTAATTCCTCAGGAAAGACATCCGAGAATTCCATGAACACAGGGATATCTTCTACCTTCCCTCTATCTGCCTTTGTGTCTACAACATAGGCCAAAAATGCTTCACATCCTTTCCTTATTAGTTTTTCTACTGTTAAAGCTGAAATCATTCTAGTCAGTCTACCATTGCAAATTTCGAACTCCACAATCTTCTGTTTGCAATCCAAGTTGGCATTATATTTCTTCAAGGTGTCCATACCCAAAATCACATCTAATCCTCCCATCTTTAATGGCATTAAATCCACCACTAATTGTTCCTCTCCAATGTGTATCTCACAGTCTCTATATACTTGACTAATAATAATACATCGGCCGATTGGAGTCCTCACCAGTAAAGGAGTATCCAATGGGCTCAATTCTTTACCATTCACAGTTCTACTTAATGCCACAAACGAATGAGTAGAACCCGGATCAATCAAAACAATAACATGTTCATTAAATATTTTAATCATACTGGTTACGACTTTTGGGGCTATCTCTGCATCCTCCCTTGTTATAGTGAACACTCTAGCTGGTGCTTGTCCCCTCGGTCTCCCTAGAGGGTTCACTTTCTTGGCCGCATCAGAACTTCTATTACCCACTTCCATTACTGTCCTCTGTCCCACTGTCTCGGTCCTCTTTGGAGCTTGCATCTAACTCCTCTCATGTCTTGGATTCTGAGAGCACTCTTTTCCCATATGTCCTTTCTCCCCATAATTGAAGCATACTCCAGTCAGTCGATAACATTCCCCTTTGTGAAATTTTCCACAGTGACTACATTTGGGAATGGGTGGCGGTAACACCCCACTCCTTCATAACCCGAATCCGACATCGATGGTGATGTTCGAGTCCGTGCCCTACGAGGGTGGTGTGCTACATCACTCAGTCCAAACTCAGTATAATTTTTTTTGAAAACACAAACATACACTATGCGGAAATTAATTAACATACACAATCACCAGTAAGTACAATGACCATGGGGGCCCTTTTCATAAAAACAAATTAATTCAGTCCGTTGACTTTACAAATTGAACTAATCATTTGTACAAAAATTCAGAAAATACAATTTTATCAGACACTAAAGCAGAACTGATCCCAACCTCTTCTCTCACTCACATGCAGATGCTATGCGTCCGTTGCCTAATGGGGTATTCTTCTGGGTCCTGAAAAATAATTGCAAATTTTGGGTGAGTTTTGCGAACTCAGTGAGTGACCATCATCG
>JANIHY010124313.1:0-14497 GCA_027479065.1 Erythroxylum brevipes
TGATTGTGCATTTTTGTGACATTTTATCCACATTTCCAAGCAACATCGCAGCATGTACATTTTTGTGACGTTTTATGTACATTTTTTGAATGTGCATTTCCATCACATTTTATGCACGTTTCCAAAAAATGTCGCAAAATGTGCATTTTTGTGACGTTTTATGCTCGTAATTTGAATGTGCATTTTTGTGATATTTTATGCACTTTTCAAAAAAACATCACAGCATGTGCATGTTCTTGATGTTTTATGCATTTTTTTATTGAGCATTTCCGTGACGTTTTATGCAGGTTTTCAAAAAATGTCACAAAATATGCCTTTTTGTAACGTTTTACGTATGTTTCCAAAAAGCGTTACAGAATGTTCATTCTTGTGACGTTTCATGCATGTTTTTTGAATGTGCATTTTTGTGACGTTTTATGCACATTTTTTGAATGTCCATTTTCATTATATTTTATGCACTTTTTTCAATGTGCATTTTCATGACGTTTTATGCATGTTTTCAGAAAATATTGCAGAATGTGAGTTTTCGTGACATTTTTTGCACGTTTATTGATTGTGAATTTTCATGGCATTTTATGCACGATTTCAAAAAAAGTCATAGAATGTACATTTTCGTGACGTTTTATAAACGTTTTTTGAATGTGCATTTTCATGTCGTTTTATGTACATTTCCAAAAAACATCACAGAATGTGCATTTTTGTGAAGTTTTACGCACGTTTCCAAGAAATGCCGCAAAATTTTCATTTTTGCGACGTTTTATGCACATTTTTTATTATCCACATTCCAAAAAACGTCGAAGAATATGTATTTCCGTGATGTTTTATGCACATTTTTTATTGTCCATTTTTTGTGACATTTTATGCAGGTTTTTTGAATGTGCATTTTCATGACGTTTTATGCACGTTTTTTGAATGTGCATTTTTGTGATTTTTTATGTATGTTTCCAAAAAACATCACAGAATGTGCATTTTCGTGATGATTTATGAACATTTTTTGAATATGCATTTTTGGGATTTTTTACGCACGTTTCTAAAATGTCGCAGAATGTGCATTTTTGTGATGTTTCAAGCATGTTTTTTGAATGTGCATTTTTGTGACGTTTTATGCACTTTTTTGGTTGTGAATTTTTGTGACATTTTATGCACTTTTCTAAGAAACGTCGCAGAATGTACAATTTCGTGACGTTTTATGCACATTTTTTGATTGTGCATTTTCGTGTCGTTTTACGCACATTTCTGAAAAATGTCATAGAATGTGCACTTTTGTGACATTTTATGTACGTTTACAAAATACATCACAAAACATGCATTTTTGTGACATTTTATGAACGTTTTTTAAAGTGAAATTTTGTGACATTTTATGAACCTTTCAAAAAAATGTCACAAAATGTGCATTTTGATGACGTTTTATGCATGTTTCCAAAAAAAGTCACAGAATGTGCATTTTTTGCGGCGTTTTATGAACATTTTGATTGTGCATTTTCATGATGTTTTATGCACGTTTCAAAAAATGTCACACAATGTGCTTTTTTGTGACGTTTCATGTACGTTTTCAAAAAACATCACATAATGTGCATTTTTGTGACGCTTTATGCTCTTTTCTGAATTTGAAATTTCGTGACATTTTGTGAACCTTCCAAAAAATGTCCCTGAATGTGAATTTTCGTGATGTTTTATGCATGTTTTTTGAATGTGCATTTTGTGACGTGTTATGCGCGTTTTCTGAATGTTAATTTTGTGACGTTTTATGCACAATTTTTGAATGTGTATTTTTGTGACGTTTTATGCATGTTTCCAGAAAACATCACAAAATGTGCATTTTTGTAACGTTTTATGCACGTTTTTTAATGTGCATTTTCGTGACGTTTTATGCACGTTTCTAAAAATGACGCAGAATATGCATTTTTGTGATTGTGCATTTTTGTAACGTTTTATCCACATTTCCAAGCAACATCGCAGCATGTACATTTTTGTGACGTTTTATGCACATTTTTGAATATGCATTTTCATCACATTTTATCCACGTTTCCAAAAAATGTCACAAAATATGCATTTTTGTGACGTTTTGTGCTCGTAATTTGAATGTGCATTTTTGTGATGTTTTATGCACTTTTCAAAAAAACATCACAGCATGTGCATGTTCTTGATGTTTTATGCACTTTTTTTATTGTGCATTTCCATGACGTTTTATGCAGGTTTTCAAAAAATGTCACAAAATGTGCCTTTTTTTGTGACATTTTACGTATGTTTCCAAAAAGCGTCACAGAATATGCATTTTTGTGACGTTTCATGCATGTTATTTTAATGTGCATTTTTGTGACATTTTGTGCACATTTTTTAATATCCATTTTAATTATGTTTTATGAACTTTTTTCAATGTGCATTTTCATGACGTTTTATGTACGCTTTCAGAAAATGTCGCAGAATGTGACTTTTCGTGACATTTTTTGCACGTTTATTAATTGTGAATTTTTGTGACATTTTATGCACGATTTCAAAAAAAGTCATAGAATGTACATTTTCGTGACGTTTTATAAACATTTTTTGAATGTGCATTTTCATGTCATTTTATGCACATTTTCAAAAAACGTCACAGAATGTGCATTTTTGTGAAGTTTTATGCACGTTTCCAAAAAACGCCGCAAAATTTCCATTTTTACGACGTTTTATGCACGTTCCAAAAAACGTCGAAGAATGTGTATTTTCGTGATGTTTGCACATTTTTTGATTGTCCATTTGTGTGATATTTTATGTAGGTTTTTTGAATGTGCATTTTCATGACGTTTTGTGCATGTTTTTTGAATGTGCGTTATCGTGATTTTTTACGCATGTTTCCAAAAAACATCATAGAATGTGTATTTTCGTGACGATTTATGAACATTTTTTGAATATGCATTTTTGGGATTTTTTATGCACGTTTTTAAAAATGTTGCAGAATGTGCATTTTTGTGATGTTTCAACCACGTTTTTTGAATGTGCATTTTTGTGATGTTTTATGCACTTTCTTGGTTGTGAATTTTTGTGACATTTTATGCACTTTTCCAAGAAACGTCGCAGAATGTGCAATTTCGTGACGTTTTATGCACATTTTTTGATTATGCATTTTCGTGACGTTTTACGCACATTTCTGAAAAATGTCATAGAATGTGCACTTTTGTGACATTTTATGTACGTTTACAAAATACATCACAAAACATGCATTTTTGTGACATTTTATGAACGTTTTTTAAAGTGAAATTTTGTGACATTTTATGAACCTTTCAAAAAAATGTCACAAAATGTGCATTTTGATGACGTTTTATGCATGTTTCCAAAAAAAGTCACAGAATGTGCATTTTTTGCGGCGTTTTATGAACATTTTGATTGTGCATTTTCATGATGTTTTATGCACGTTTCAAAAAATGTCACACAATGTGCTTTTTTGTGACGTTTCATGTACGTTTTCAAAAAACATCACATAATGTGCATTTTTGTGACGCTTTATGCTCTTTTCTGAATTTGAAATTTCGTGACATTTTGTGAACCTTCCAAAAAATGTCCCTGAATGTGAATTTTCGTGATGTTTTATGCATGTTTTTTGAATGTGCATTTTGTGACGTGTTATGCGCGTTTTCTGAATGTTAATTTTGTGACGTTTTATGCACAATTTTTGAATGTGTATTTTTGTGACGTTTTATGCATGTTTCCAGAAAACATCACAAAATGTGCATTTTTGTAACGTTTTATGCACGTTTTTTAATGTGCATTTTCGTGACGTTTTATGCACGTTTCTAAAAATGACGCAGAATATGCATTTTTGTGATTGTGCATTTTTGTAACGTTTTATCCACATTTCCAAGCAACATCGCAGCATGTACATTTTTGTGACGTTTTATGCACATTTTTGAATATGCATTTTCATCACATTTTATCCACGTTTCCAAAAAATGTCACAAAATATGCATTTTTGTGACGTTTTGTGCTCGTAATTTGAATGTGCATTTTTGTGATGTTTTATGCACTTTTCAAAAAAACATCACAGCATGTGCATGTTCTTGATGTTTTATGCACTTTTCAAAAAAACATCACAGCATGTGCATGTTCTTGATGTTTTATGCACTTTTTTTATTGCGCATTTCCATGATGTTTTATGCAGGTTTTCAAAAAATGTCACAAAATGTGCCTTTTTGTAACGTTTTACGTATGTTTCCAAAAAGCATTACAGAATGTGCATTCTTGTGACGTTTCATGCATGTTTTTTGAATGTACATTTTTGTGACGTTTTATGCACATTTTTTTAATATCCATTTTCATTATTTTTTATACACTTATGTCAATGTGCATTTTCATGACGTTTTATGCACATTTTTAGAAAATGTCGCAGAATGTGACTTTTTGTGACATTTTTTGCATGTTTATTGATTGTGAATTTTCGTGACATTTTATGCACTTTTTTAAAAAAAGTTATAGAATGTACATTTTCGTGACGTTTTATAAACGTTTTTTGAATATGCATTTTCATGTCGTTTTATGCACATTTCCAAAAAACATCACAAAATGTGCATTTTTTAACGTTTTATGCACGTTTTTTTAATGTGCATTTTCGTGACGTTTTATGCACGTTTCTAAAAATGTCGCAGAATGTGCATTTCCGTGATGTTCTATGCAAGTTTTGTGATTGTGCATTTTTGTGACATTTTATCCACATTTCCAAGCAACATCGCAGCATGTACATTTTTGTGACGTTTTATGCACGCTTTTTGATTGTGAATTTTCATGACCTTTTATGCATGTTTCCAAAAAACGTCACAGAATGTGCATTTTCGCAACGTTTTATGCATGTTTTTTCATTGTGCATTTTCGGGACATTTTAAGCACATTTTCAAAATTGTCACAAAATGTCCACTTTTGTGACGTTTTATGTACGTTTTCAAAAAACATCACAGAATGTGCATTTTTTTTAGGTTTTATGCACGTTTTTTGAAAGTGAAATTTCGTGACATTTTATGAACCTTTCCAAAAAATATCACAGAATGTGCATTTTTATGACTTTTTATGCACGTTTTTTTAATGTGCATTTTCATGACGTCTTATGTATGTTTCAAAAAAACATCACAGAATGTACATTTTTGTGACGTTTATGCACCTTTTTTGAATGTGCATTTTCTTGACGTTTTATGCACGTTTCTAAAAAAGTCACAGAATATGCATTTTCGTCACATTTCATGCCCGTTTTTTAAATGTGCATATTTGTGACATTTTATGCATATTTCCAAACATCGTCACAACATGTACACTTTTGTGACGTTTTATGCATATTTTTTTAATGTGCATTTTTTATGTTACATGCATATTTTTTTAATGCACATTTTTGTGATGTTTTATGAACGTTTACAAAAAATGGCACATACTGTGCATTTTCGTGACGTTTTATGCACGTTTTGCAAAAAATGTCACAGCATGTGCATTTTTGTATCGTTTTATGCAAGTTTTTTTAATGTGCATTTTCGTGACATTTTATGTATGTTTCCAAAAAATATCACAGTATGTGCAGTTTCGTGATGTTTTATGCACGTTTTTTTAATGTACATTTTCTTGACATTTTATGAACGTTTCCAAAAAATACCGCAGCATGTACATTTTTGTAACGTTTTATTTGAATGTGCATTTTCGTGATGTTTTATGGATGTTTAAAAAAATTGTCGTAGAATGTGCATTTTTGTGACGTTTTACGCACTTTTTTAATGTGCATTTTCATGACATTTTATGCTCGTTTTTAAGAAATATCACAGAATCTGTACTTTTGTGACGTTTTTTGTACGTTTCCAAAAAATGTCATAGAATGTGCATTTTTGTGACGTTTTATGCATGTTTTTTTAAATTGAAATTTCATGACATTTTATGAACCTTTCCAAAAAATGTCACAAAATGTACATTTTCGTGACTTTTTATACATGTTTACAAAAAACATCACAGAATGTGCATTTTTGTGACGTTTTATGCACTTTTTTGAATGTGCATTTTCGTGACGTTTTATTCACGTTTCTAAAAAATGTCGCAGAATATGCATTATCGTGACATTTCATGCCCTTTTTTGAATGTACATATTTGTGACGTTTTATGCACAATTCCAACCAACGTCGTAGCATGTACATTTTTTTGACGTTTTATGCTCATTTTATCAATGTGCATTTTCGTCACGTTTTATGCACGTTTCAAAGAAAAGATCCCAAAATGTGCATTTTTGTGACATTTTATGCATTTTTTGAATGTACATTTTTGTGATGTTTTATGCACGTTTTCAAAAAGTGTCACAGAATGTGCATTTTTGTAACATTTTATGCACTTTTTTTTAATGTGCATTTTCGTTATGTTTTATGCACATTTTTTGAATGTGTATTTTCATCACATTTTATGCACGTTTTCAAAAAAGGTCGTAGAATGTGCATTTTTGTGATATTTTATGCACGTTTCTGTAAAGCGTTACAGAATGTGCATTTTTGTGACGTTTTATGCACATTTCTATAAAACGTCACAGAATGTGCATTTTTTGAATGTTCATTTTCATGACGTTTTGTGCACATTTCTAAAAAACGTCACAGAATGTGCATTTTTGTGAAGTTTTATGCATGTTTTCAAAAAACGTCGCAGAATTTACATTTTTGCGAAGTTTTATGCCCATTTTTTTGTCGTGCATTTTGGTGACATTTTATGCACGTTCCGAAAAAGGTCGAAGAATATGCATTTTAATGATGTTTTATGAACATTTTTTGATTGTGCTTTTTAGTAACGTTTTACGTACGTTTCCAAAAAACGTCACAGAATGTGCATTTTTGTGATGTTTCATGTACGTTTTTTAAATGTGCATTTTCGTGACGTTTTATACACGTTTTTAAAAAACGTCGCAGAATATGCATTTTTGTGACGTTTTATGCACGTTTCCAAAAAATATCACATAATGTGCATTTTGTCACATTTTATGCAACTTTTATGCACTTTTTTACACTTTTTATGCAAGTTTTATGCACGTTTTTTTATTGTGCATTTTCTTGAGGTTTTATGCACATTTCCAAAAAATGTCACAGATTGTGCATATTCTTGATGTTTTAAGCACGTTTCAAAAAATGTCACAGAATGTGCTTTTTTCCGACATTTCATGCACATTTTTTGATTGTATATTTTTGTAATATTTTATGCACTTTTGCAAAAAACGTCACATAATGTGCATTGTCGTAACATTTTATGCATGTTTCAAGAAACGTTGCAGAATTTGCATTTTTTGCAACATTTTATGCATATTTTTTGATTGTGCATTTTCATGACATTTTATGCACGTTTCCAAAAAACGTCGCAGAATGTGCATTTTCGTGATATTTTATGCACATTTTTTATTGTGCATTTTTGTGACGTTTTATGCACGCTTCAAAAAATGTCAGAAAATGTGCATTTTTGCGATGTTTCATGTACGTTTCCAAAAAAATCACAGAATGTGTATTTTTTGTGACATTTTATGCATTTTTTTTAATGTGAAATTTCGTGACATTTTATGTACCTTTTCAAAAAATGTCACAGAATGTGAACTTTCGTGACGTTTTATGCACTTTTTTTGAATGTGCATTTTCGTAACATTTTATGCACGTTTTTTGAATGTGCATTTTCGTGACGTTTTATGCAAGTTTTTTGAATGTTCATTTTCGTGATATTTTATGTATGTTTCCAAAAAACATCACAGATTGTGCAATTTCGTCAAGTTTTACGCACGTTTTTTAAATGAGCATTTTCGTGACGTTTTTTACATGTTTCTAAAAATGTCGCAGAATGTGCATTTTTGTTACGTTTCATGCAAGTTTTTTTATTGTGCATTTTTGTGACGTTTTATGCACATTTCCAAGCAACGTCGCAGTATGAACATTTTTGTGACGTTTTATGCATGTTTTTTTATTGTGAATTTTCGTGACATTTTATGCACGTTGCCAAAAAATGTCGCAGAATATACATTTTTGTGACGTTTTATGCATATTTTTTGATTGTGCATTTTCATGACATTTTAAGCACGTTTCCAAAAAATGCCGCAGAATGTGCATTTTTGTCACCCGTTTTATGTACGTTTGCAAAAAACATCACATAATTTCATTTTTTGACGATTTATGTATGTTTTTTGAAAGTGAAATTTCATGACATTTTATGAACCTTTCCAAAAAATGTATCAGAATAAGCATTTTCGTGACGTTTTATGCATGTTTCCAAAAAATATCACAGAATATGGATTTTTGTGACGTTTTGTGCACATTTTTGAATGTGCATTTTCGTGACCTTTTATGCACGTTTCCAAAAAAAGTCACAGAATGTGCATTTTCATGATATTTCATTCTCATTTTTTGAATGCGTATAATTGTGACGTTTTATGCACATTTCCAGACAACGTCACAACATATACATTTTTGTGACATTTTATGCACATTTTTTGAATGTGCATTTTCGTCACATTTTATGCAGGTTTCCAAAAAAAGGTTACAAAATGTGCATTTTTGTGACTTTTACGCATGTTTTTTTAATGTGCATTTTTGTGATGTTTTATGCACGTTTCCAAAAAAATGTCACAGAATGTGCATTTTCGTGACATTTTATGCACGTTTCCAAAAAATGTCACAGCATGTGCATTTTTGTGACATTTTATTCGCGTTTTTTGAATGTATATTTTTGTGACGTTTTACGCATGTTTTCAAAAAACATAACAGAATGTTCATTTTCGTGATGTTTTATGCATATTTTTTGAATGTGCATTTTTGTCACATTTTACGCACGTTTTTTGGATGTGCATTTTCGTCACATTTTATGCATGTTTCCAAAAAACGTCACAGAATGCGCATTTCGTGTCGTTTTATGCATGTTTCAAAAAATGTCGCAAAATATTCATTTTCGTGACGTTTCATGCACGTTTTTTGAATGTGCATTTTTGTGACGTTTTATGCGTATTTCCAAGCAACATCGCAACATGTACATTTTTGTGACATTTTATACACACTTTTTTATTGTGAATTTTCGTGATATTTTATGCACCTTTCCAAAAAATGTTACAGAATATGCATTTTCTTGTCGTTTTATGCATTTTTTATTGTGCATTTTGGTGATGTTTTATGCACATTTTCAAAAAATGTCACAAAATGTGCACTTTTGTGACATTTCATGTACGTTTGCAAAAAAAGTCACATAATGTGAATTTTTGTGATGTTTTATGCACGTTTTTTGAAAGTGAAATTTCGTGACATTTTATGAACCTTTCCAAAAAATGACACAGAATGTGCATTTTCGTGATGTTTTATGTATTTTTTTTGAATTTGCATTTTTGTGACTTTTTATACATGTTCCCAAAAAACATCATAGAATGTGCTCTTTTGTGATGTTTTATGCACTTTTTGTGGAATGTGCATTTTCGTGACATTTTATACACGTTTCTAAAAAATGTTGGAGAATGTGCATTTTCGTGACGTTTCATGCCCTTTTTTGAATGTGTATATTTGTGAAGTTTTATGCCCATTTCCAAACAACGTCGTAGCATGTACATTTTTGTGACGTTTTATGCACATTTTTTGAATGTGCATTTTCGTCACGTTTTATGCGCATTTCCAAAAAAAGGAACCGAAATGTACATTTTTGTGACATTTTATGCATGTTTTTTGAATGTGCATTTCTGTGACGTTTTATGCACGTTTCCAAAAAACATCACAGAATGAGGATTTTTGTGACGTTTTATGCACATTTTTTGAAAGTGAAATTTCGTGACATTTTATGAACCTTTTCAAAAAATATCACAAAATGTGCATTTTCGTGACGTTTTATGCACGTTTTTTGAATGTGCATTTTTGTGACTTTTTATGCATGTTCCGAAAAACATCTTAGAATGTGCATTTTTGTGACGTTTTATGCACTTTTTTGAATGTGCATTTTCGTGACGTTTTATGCCCGTTTTTAAAAAATGTCGCAGAATGTGCATTTTCGTGACATTTCATGTCCTTTTTTGAATGTGCATATTTGTGACGTTTTATGTACATTTCCAAACAACATCGTAGCATGTACATTTTTGTGACGTTTTATGCACATTTTTTGAATGTGCATTTTCGTCACGTTTTATGAACGTTTCCAAAGAAAGGACCCAAAATGTATATTTTGTGATGTTTTATGCATTTTTTTAAATGTGCAGAATGTCGCAGAATGTGCATTTTCGTGACGTTTTATGCACTTTTTTTAATGTGCATTTTCTTCACGTTTTATGCACGTTTTAAGAAAAAGGTCCCAATATGAGCATTTTTGTGACCTTTTATGCATTTTTTTAATGTGCATTTTTGTGATGTTTTATGCACGTTTTCAAAAAATGTCACGGAATGTGCTTTTTCTGGACTTCTTATGCACGTTTCCAAAAAACATCACAGAATGTGCACTTCTGTAACATTTTATGCACAATTTTTTAATGTACATTTTTTAAAAATGTCGCAGAATGTGCATTTTTGTGACGTTTCATGCACGTTTTTTGCATGTGCATTTTTATGACATTTTAAGCGCATTTCGAAGCAACGTCGCAGCATGTACATTTTTGTGACGTTTTTATAAAGTGAATTTTCGTGACATTTTATGCACCTTTTCAAAAAACGTCACAGATTGTGCATTTTTGTGACATTTTATGCACATTTCAAAAAAACGTCACAGAATGTACATTTTTGTGACGTTTTACCCATGTTTAAGAAAAACATCACAAAATGTGCTCTTTCGTGACGTTTTATGTATGTTTTTTGAATGTGTATTTTCGTGACGTTTTACGTACGTTTCTAAAAAATATCCTAGAATGTGCATTTTTGTGACGTTTTACGAACGTTTTTTGAATGCGCATTTTCATGACATTTTATGCATGTTTCCAAAAAACATCATAGAATGTCCATTTCGTGACGTTTTATGCGTGTTTCCAAAAAATGTCACAGAATGTTCATTTTCGTGACGTTTTATGCACGTTTTTTGAATGTGCATTTTCGTGACGTTTTATGCACATTTTTTGAATGTGCATTTCCGTCAAGTTTTATGCACGCTTTCAAAAAAGTCACAAAATGTGCATTTTTGTGACGTTTTATGTAGCTTTCAAAACAAATCCCAGCATGCGCATTTTCTTGAAGTTTTATGCACTTTTTTTATTGTGCATTTCCGTGAAGTTTTATGTACATTTAAACAAAATGTCACAAAATGTTCATCTTTGTAATGTTTTACTTACGTTTCCAAAAATCGTCACAGAATGTGCATTTTTGTAACGTTTCATGCATGATTTTTGAATGTGCATTTTCGTGACGTTTTATGCAAATTTTTTGAATGTGCATTTTCGTTATATTTTGTGCACGTTTTTTGAATGGGCATTTTCATGACGTTTTATGCACGTTTTCGAAAAACGTTGCAGAATGTGACTTTTCGTGACATTTTATGCATGTTTTCTGAATGTCCATTTTTGTGACGTTTTATGCACGTTTTTAAAAAATGTCACAGAATGAACATTTTTGTGACGTTTTATGCACGTTTCTAAAAACGTTATAGAATGTGCATTTTCATGAAGTTTTATGCAAGTTTTTTGAATGTGCACTTTTGTGAAGTTTTATGCACGTTTCCAAAAAATGTCGCAGAATTTTCATTTTTGCAACGTTTTATGCACATTTTTTATTGTGCATTTTTGTAACATTTTATGCACGTTCATGACGTTTCATGCACATTTTTTGAGTGGTCATTTTTATTACGTTTTATGCGTGTTTCCAAAAAACATCATAGAATGCGCATTTTTGGGAGATTTTATTCATGTTTTTTGAATGTGTATTTTCGTGACGTTTTATCTACGTTTCCAAAAAATATCACAGAATGTGCATTTTTGTTACGTTTTATGCACGTTTTTTGAATGTGCATTTTTGTGATGTTTTATGCACATTTTTTGAAAGTGCATTTTTGTGATGTTTTATGCAAGTTTTCAAAAAAGGTCACAGAATGTGCATCGTTTGTGACGTTTTATGCACGTTTCCAAAAAACGTCACAGAATGTGCATTTTCGTGATGTTTCATGCATGTTTTTGAACGTATATTTTCATGACGTTTTGTGCACGTTTTCAAAATACGTCACAGAATGTGCATTTTCGTGGCATTTTATGCACATTTTTTGAATGTAAATTTTAGTGATGTTTTATGCACATTTTTTGAACGTATATTTTCGTGACGTTTTATGCATGTTTCCAAAAAGCATCGCTGAATGTGACTTTTTGTGACATTTTATGCACGTTTTTTGAATGTGCATTTTTGTGACATTTTATACACGTTTCCATAAAATGTCACAGAATGTGATTTTCGTGACATGTCATGCATGTTTTATGAATGTGCATTTTCATGACGTTTTATACACATTTCCAAAAAACGTCGTAGAATATGCATTTTTGTGACGTTTGAAGTACTTTTTTATTGTACTTTTTCGTGACGTTTTATGCACATTTCTAAAAAATGTAACAGAATGTGCATTTTCGGGACGTTTTATGCAAGTTTTTTCAATGTGTATTTTCATGACATTTTTTGCACGTTTTCAAAAAATGTCACAGAATGTGACTTTTCGTGACATTTTATTAACGCTTTTTGAATGTGCATTCTAGTGACATTTTATGCACGTTTTCAAAAAAATGTCACAGAATGTGCATTTTTCATGACTTTTTACGCACGTTTCAAAAAAACATCACAGAGTGTGTATTTTTGTCATATTTTATGTACGTTTCTATAAAACGTCACAGAATGCTAAAAAACATCATAGAATGTGCGTTTTCATGAAGTTTTATGCATGTTTCTAAAAAATGTCACAGAATGTGCGTTTTTGTTACATTTTATGCACGTTTCCAAAAGACATCAGATAATGTGCATTGTTGTGACGTTTTATGCACATTTTTTGAATGTGTAATTTCGTATCGTTTTATGCACGTTTCCAAAAAACGTAGCAGAATGTGCATTTTAATGTCGTTTTATGAACGTTTCTTGAATTTAAATTTTTGTGACGTTTGATGTAGGTTTCCAAACAACGTCGCAACATGTACATTTTCGTGACATTTTATGCACGATTTTTGAATTTGCATTTCTGTGACGTTTTATGTACGTTTCCAAAAAATGTCATAGAATGTGCCTTTTATGAGGTTTTATGCACGTATCCAAAAAACATCACAGAATGTGCATTTTTGTGATATTTTATGCACGTTTTATAATGTGCAATTTCGAGACATTTTATGCACGTTTCTAAAAAATGTCACAGAATGTGCATTTTTGTGACGTTTTATACAGGTTTTTTGAATGTGCATTTTCGTTACAATTTATGCACGTTTTTTGAATGTGCATTTCATGACGTTTTATGCGCATTTCTAAACAACGTTGTAGCATGTACATTTTTGTGACATTTTACGCATGTTTTTTTAATGTGCATTTTCATGACGCTTGATGCACATTTCCAAAAAACATCACAGAATGTGTATTTTTGTGACATTTTATGCACTTTTTTGGATGTACATTTTTATGACGTTTTATGCACGGTTTCAAAAAATGTCACAGAATTGGCATTTTCATGATGTTTTATGCATGTTTCCAAAAAAAGGTCGCAGATTGTGCATTTTTGAGATGTTTTATGCACATTTTTTGATTGTGTATTTTCGCGATATTTTATGCACGTTTCCATAAAAGTTCACAGAATGTGCATTTTGTGACGTTTTATGCACTTTTTTGATTGTGCATTTTCGTGACGTTGTATGGGCGTTACCAAAAAAATGTCATAGAATGTGCATTTTTGTAACGTTTTATATACGTTTCTAAAAAACATCACAGAATGTACATTTTTGTGACGCTTTATGCAGGTTTTTTGAATGTGCAATTTCGTGACATTTTATCGACGTTTCATAAAAATGTCACAGAATGTGCATTTTTGTGACGTTTTGTGCACGCTTTTACATTTTCATGACGTTTTATGCACATTTCCAAACACCGTTGCTGCATGTACATTTTTGTGGCATTTTACGCTTGTGTTTTTGAAAGTGCATTTTTGTGACATTTTATGCACATTTCAAAAAATGTCGCAGAATGTGACTTTTTGTGACATTTTTTTTGCATTTTTTTAATGTAAATTTTCATGATGTTTTATGCACGTTTTTTGATTGTGAATTTTCATGACATTTTATGCACATTTCCAAAACACGTCGCAGAATGTACATTTTCGTGACGTTTTATACATATGTTTTCATTGTACATTTTCGGGACATTTTAAGCACATTTCCAAAAATGTTGGATCCCGTTTCCGAAACCCAACTACTCATACAGATTTCCTCATAAACGTTAGAAACCTTTCCTCATAAACGTTAGAAACCTTAGACATTCCAAAACCGGTGAAATTTTTTTATTTTTTTATTTTTTTTTTCATCTCATAATCTTCTATTCTCTTTTACTTTATTCAAACTCAATCACATTCGAATTTCGGGTAAATC